>MJUU01060509.1:143747-167953 GCA_002080025.1 Modiolus philippinarum
TTCCCAGCCTTCTGTAATTTAGCATGGAGTATCAGTATGGGGACCTAAACCGTGTAATAGAGTTTTGAATCTCTGGTATGTCCACTTCCTGTTTGACTGAACTTGGAATATTTTCCAAGTCTTGAAAATTTCTGTCACGTTTTTCTCAGACACCACATATCCCTGCCTTCTGCAATTTGGCATGAAGTATCATTATTGGGACCTATAATGTGTAAGAGGGTCTGGGATCTCTTACATGCCTTTTCCTGTTTGACGTAACTTGCTTTTAGTGATATATTACGCAGGCGACACATGTCTTCCGTGGAAGACTTACTACTAAGTTATATCCAAATTCATTACATTATTTTTCTAATTTATCACGTGACAATTTTGTATAGGCTGGTCCTTCGTTACAAAATACCACTACATGTGGATTCTTAAATAGTTTTTGATAACATTCATATTTTGAATTAAACATAAGTCCATTTTTACCTGTCTCAATTATTTCGTAGTTAATCTGCTCCTGTTGACTTCTGCCTTAAGCGAAAATCACTATACGCTGTCCTGTATAGAAATACTTTATGTCTGCATTTTTTCCATTGTTGAAACAACATGTTCCTTTTGTTGCTACTAAGTATCGAGACATCCATATTTTTCCTTTTCCACCTTCTTCATCTACGATCCAACATATTGCTCTGTCGTCAGGTTCTGTTTTTAAGTAGTCAATTAATGATTGCCAGTTGCCATTCTCGTAATGTTGAATTCTCGTATTGTAATCTCCCAGCCTCTTTTTCATGATCGATTGTTATCTGTCCTGTTATGTAAATATCCAGGCATTTCTATTAATTCTGACTCGTCTTTGCCTTCTAAAATCATTTTGACACATCTTTTTAAGTCATTTCTTTGTCTCTCTTTTTGAATCTCTCCAGTGATAATACTTATCAGTACTGTAATAATATTGTCAATGTGTTAGTCTTTGCACAGCTCTTATGAACTTATGGTCCTTTAATATAATTTACTGATTTTTTTTTATAGTTATTGGTATGCCAAATAAGAAAATATAAAAAGAACCTAGATATATATGAAGCTACACTTCAGCTGCTAGACTTGGCATACTTATAATGATTCTTTCAATAGATTGTTGGTGTATGTATAACAGTAAAATCATTAGATTGCCATTATAGTACATGTACGTTGTATGTTACACATTTGTCATACCTGCTCATGTATCAAAAATTTGAATTGATCATATTGTTTGACCTATTAATTTAAAGGGTTTTTTATTTTTAAGAAAATACCCAGTACAAAAATGAGCAGAGGTCCCATCCAATGTCTCCTGGTCTAGTACTACATTGTCATGGTGGTGGATTTGTTGCTCCGTCTTCAAAATCTCATGAGCTAAAGTATATATGTATGTTATTGTGTCAACTACATTTATAGAGGTAACGAATTACAATGACTTGCTGTAGTCTAGTGTCATCATTGTCAATGTAACACAGTACCAAATGATGAAATCTGCCTTTTGTATACTTCTTGGAAGTTTGGTTTTATTCACTTATATTCCACATAATATGACAAAATTATAAAAAATAAATATTTCCTAGTACCAACCTAATTGTAAAATTTATCACATACACATGTACTTGTAACCGAAGGTATAGTTGACTAAATACTATGAAATATAAACACAAATTCTTAGCAGTTGGTTTGAAAACTTTTAGCGTTGTTCAAAGTTAAAAAATGTATGAAAGAGAGGTAGCCAAGTGTTAATTAGATTAATGTGTATTTTGATGATGTGGGACTTGTTATTGTGCAGTTTGGGTCTTTATTGAAAATTAAATGTAGATAAGTTTTTTGTTTAACCTCAAGAATGTTTGAAGTTTTTATGTTTTCTTATTTTAATCTTGCAGGTATACTTACGACAATGGGCTAAAGATTTGGATGTGCCAATCTTGTCGATAGATTACTCTCTAGCACCAGAATATTCATTTCCAAGAGCTTTAGAGGAATGTTTTTAGGCATATGCTTGGGCATTAAATAATGCAGACAAATTGGGTGAGAAATTATTTATGTATTCATTAACAACAGCTAATTTTTTTAATCTACCACCTGCAGAAAATAAATAAGTACCATTTAGTTGTAAATTTTATATACTAAGTACTTGAAATTATACCCCCACTCTATAGAGAAGGGGGTATACTGCATTCACCTTGTTCGTTCGTCCGTTTGTCCCAAAAATTTTTCGTTGCATTTTTCTCAGCTTCTACCAGAGGAATTGATTTCAAAATTGGTATGCAGCCTCTATATGGTTAGGTGTAAGGAATGTCCTACTTTGAGTCATGTCCGATGTGTACTTCCTGTTTGAGGAAATGTGACTGTTACGAAATGTAGTGAAAACATGAAATTTTCGTCGCATTTTTCTCAGCATCTACATGAGGGATTGATTTCAAAATTGGTATCCAGCCTCTATATGGTTAGTTGTAAGGAATGTCCTATTTTGAGTCATGTCGGATGTGTAATTCCTGTTTGACAAAATGTGGACTTTGTTATTAAATGTAGTGAAAACATGAATTTTTCGTCATATTTTTCTCAGCTTCTACAAGAGGGATTGCTTCAAAATTGGTATGCAGCCTCTATATGGTTAGTTGTAAGGAACGTCCTATTTTTAGTCCTGTAGGATGTGTACTTCCTGTTTGACAAAATGTGGACTTTGTTACGAAATGTAGTGAAAACATGAATATTTCGTCACATTTTTCTCAGCTTCTACAAGAGAGATTGATTTCGAAATTGGAACTTCCTATTTTGAGTCCTGTTGGATGTGTACTTTTTGTTTGGCAGAATGTGGACTTTGTTACGAACTGTAGTGAAAACATGAATTTTTTCATCACATTTTTCTCAGTTTCTACAAGAGGGATTGATTTCAAAATTGGTATGCAAATACGGTTAGTTATAAGGAACTTTTTATGTTGAGTCCTGTCGGATGTGTACTTCCTGTTTGGCGGAATGTGGACTTCGGTACGATCTGTAGTGAAAACATGAATTTTTCGTCACATTTTTCTCAGCTTCTACGAGAGGGATTGATTTTAAAAATTTGGATGCAGCCTCTATATGATTAGTTGTAAGGAACGTCCTATTTTGAGTCATGTCAGATGCATACTTCCTGTTTGACAAAAATTGGACTTAATTACGAAATGTAGTGAAAACATGAATTTTTGGTTCAGGAATCAATGAGTGGGGATATACCTGGTTGCCATTCGGCGACAGCTCTTGTTTGTTCAGAAATAAACTTGTTTTGATTAGAATACACACTTTGATAAAACTTTCAATTTTTAAGAACTGCAATTTTTAATTTTAAAGAACTGCATTTTTAGGCGAAATGTCCTACTGTGAGTCTTTTTGTGTATTTATTTTTTAGCCATTCACCACACATATGGGGAGGGTTTGGATCCGAGAAAACGAGTTTAACCCCACCGCAATTTTTGTGCCTGTCCCAAGTCAGGAATATGTTGATCATTGGCTTGTCCTTGTCTTCTTATAAAATTTTAGTTTCTTGATATTTGGGTGATTGGAAGGGTTTGTTTCCATTGATTTATTCACTTTTTACCTTTTTGGGGTCGTTTTAACCTGGATATGGGATGTTGTTTCCATGATATTTACCCCATTTTCTTTCTTTTTCATATTAGACAAGGGTAATTACAAAAAATTCTCTTGTTTTTGAAACAGAAATATTTTCTACTTTAATTCCATTTCCATATTGCTACAAATTCAATTTAATTTTTCTTCCCTTAAAGACTACATTGTTTATTTTTGATACAGGATGGACAGGAGAGAGGGTGATTTGCTGGTGATAGTGCTGGTGGTAATTTAATGATGGCCACAGCAATTAGAGCTGCATCATTTCAGATAAGAGTACCAGATGGTATCATGGCTGCCTATACTCCATTCTAAGTCAGATATACACCATCACCATCTAGATTACTAGGATTGATGGATCCATTATTACCAATGGGAATCTTAACAAGATGTCTTGCAGGTAAGTGGGCGTATTAGGTGATGGCACAGTCAGCTGAGCTAGTTGAATTACTGAATCATGGGGAGAACAGGTAATTACTATAGTGATTTATTAACCAGTTAGGATAAATTATGTAAAAAATGTCTTGCCTCTAAAAATTACAAGTATGCATTACAACAGGGCCATTACGGAATAAACCGGTCCATTGTGAGAAAACCGGTCCATTATGAGATAACCGGTCCATTATGAGATTTAGCAGGTCCATTACAGGATTCAAGATGGCGGCGGTGTAGTTCACTTGGTGTCTTTAAAGGGCAAAATTATGATTGAATCATATATTAACAGTAAAGTACACATTATTTCTGCATTCTTAGTATGAACAAGTACTAGAAAATTGAAAATACATTTTTTATTGTGTTTGCAGTTCTTTGTGTGGTCGGACATACTTTGGCTGAAATAGGATCTGTATAATGTATGATGATTAACATATTTGTTTCAGATATTTGACCCTACTTGTGACCGTTCATTTTACTCATCTCATCACAAAGAATCAGAAAATAAACACCTTTTCATCATTTGTCAAAAAAGTTTTTTTTGTCCCTTGAGGTAAACCGTACTGTAACTTTTTTTTTGTTTCAGATATTTGACCCTACTTGTGACCACGCAATTTACTCATCTTGTAAAGGGATAAAAATATACATTATTCCTTGATTTTTTTAAAACAAAGTTTTTGTACTTTAGCTATGTAAAATCTTATATAGCTGAGTGAAGATCCATGAAAGATGAACTTTTCTTTTAGATATATGATCCCACAAATGACCTTAACATTTCAAAAAAGAATTTGCAGAAAAAAATTTTGTATACTATACATTTGTTTTGGGTCGTTTTAACCTGGATATTGGATGTTGTCTCCTTACCCATTTCCTTTCTTTTTCATATTTACATTTACTTATCAATCTATTTAAGTTCATCCATCATCCTGGTTAATAAAAGTTTTAGGAAATGGGTAACAATGGCCTTCGAATGCTATAATGGCCCTTGGCGTTACCTCGTGCCATTACAGCTATCATCAGGCCATTATTACAGACCTCGGACACATAGCAGGGCCATTATGAAAATACCCATTTATTATTACTATAGCAAATCATTCAATGACAAGACTAGATACCTTATTTTTGGACCATCATATTTCCATTTATCAACTTTTTATAAATATCTAGCTTTCAATCAACATAAGTTTACATGGGGTATTTGCTAAGGAACATATTGTTGCTTGAAATTTTAAAGGTCTTGCTTTTTTGACACTTTGAACTGTGTGACCTCTTTTGTTATCTTACTCATGATTCAGTTTTCTTTATTTTTCGTTTTGTCACATTTTATGATACCAATATTGCAACATTAAGTAAATAATGACTGTTCAGATTATATTGTCCTTATAAGAGGAATGATTTATATGTAGTTATTGAGGGAAATTTTAACTCCTGTGGAAAAAATTCCTCTAATGGTGCTAAATATATTGCAATTGCAAGCCCTATCAATTTTATGGAGTGACTAATGTTTGATCTATCATACTGCATACCCGTTCAGTAAAACATTATTTCAAAGAAAAAGATGTTGTGTATTCATAAATTATTATACCCCAGGCTTTAGCAGGTGGTATGTCCCGTTTGTTGATCTGTCCGTTCTTTATACGATCCACCACAGTGGTACACACTTTGTGCGACCACTTGATGAAATTCAATGGAATTTTCACGGAATGTTCAGTGCCTATTGCCATTGTGCACCAGCTATTTAAAAATTTGAATTGTCTTGATTTTTTTGTCTCGCCCGCGATGAAAGTCGCGGAAGCGAGACATAGGGGTGCAAAGTATGACGACGGGGCTGCGACGGCGACGGCGTGAACTTTTACTAAATACAGGATATTTTGAAAACCCATTGTAGGAACATCATATATGGGCCAGTGGTAGAACTAATCGAGTGCTACCCAACGGACATAAGATCATGTGACCTTGACCTCAATTGCATGGTTGAGTGGCCACGTTAAGTTTCTCTGCTTAAGTCCATTTCTCCATAACTAGAAGTGGTAGGTTGATAATATTTGGTATGTAGGTTGGTCTTGGGTAGTACATGTCAGTCTGGCAGGTGACTTTTGTCCTTGGCCTCAATTTCATGGTTTAGTGGCCACGTTAAGTTTCTTTGCTTAAGTCCATTTCTCAATAACTAGAAGTGGTAGGTTGATAATATTTGGTATGTAGGTTTTTCGTGGGTAGTACGTGTCAGTCTGGCAGGTGACTTTTGTTTTTTACCTCATTTCATGGTCTAGTGAACATGTTAGATTCTCATTATCTATTAGTGGTGGGTCAATGATATTTTGTATGTTGGTTTGTCTTGGACAGTGCTTGACAGTCTGCCATATGACTTATGCATGTGACCTCAATTTCATGATCTAGTGAGCATGTCTAGTTTCTCATGATGCATAAATGGTAGGTTAATGATATTTTGTATGTTGGTTGGTCTTTGGAAGCTATATGGCTTTTGTCAGTGACCATAATTTCACAGTCTATTGTGCACATTACGTTTTCTGATAAGTTCACTTATATTTCATATCAATTAAGAGGACAATCAGGGACGGGCGAGACATCTTTTAGGGTCTTCACTTGTTTATTATCTTTTTTACTTCTTGAATCAAATGAGGGAATGGGGATATATATTAGTGAGCTTTGCTGACAGTTTTTCTAGTTTGAGTGTTATTTTATATTATCATGTATTTACATTCTCTCGTGCAATCAAAAGTCTTCCTTTCATCCCTCTATTTTCCATAGAGCACACTTTTCTACTTTTCCATGTACTAAGTAAGGAATTTTCTCTAATTCTTATGCTGTTCTCGTTAATTCAAAGCATGGGAGATCAAGGTGTTCTCCAACATGTGGGTAAGTTGATCTCACGATTTCATTGGATATTGAAAAGGTCACGAACTGTTCTTCAAATAGCAAAATATACCGTAAATAATTTCATTGGATATTGAAAAGGTCACGAACTTTTCTTCAATTTATACTCCTGAAATTCGATCAGCAACATAGATATCAAGATGAGAAGCAATAAAATTAATTAACATTAAACATGTTAACTAATATCAAGATGACCACGCAATAAAACAGCAATCAACCTATCAAATTAGTTTCCGTAACCAACCAATTCACATAATAAATCAGACATAAAAACCCTCACTTTAAGTGACATAAGTTGTAAATGCCCTAATACAATTATAGGTGTTCTCAGCATCTTTAGTAACTGGAGTAATAATACTGATCAAAATTAAAAGTGAATAATACTAATCAATTTCAAACAAAAATATTTATTTACAAAATATTGGCCTTACGGGCAAATTGCAGATGTTGCATGATGACATGAAATCAGATTGCGATATCCGAGCAGAGACCAGCAAGGAGTCTCTGTGTGACCTGGAAAGTACGACATCATAACGGTGCGCCCTGACTTGACAAAAGTTCATGTCAAGAATGAACTATCCTCAAATCATGATGCCGCAAACAATCATCAGATACAGGTTGTAAGATTATGCATCAAATATTGAAAACCAGTATTCTCCGATATCACATTCTGATATATACCGTTCTGAGCTAAATACACACTTAACAGTTAGAATGTGCATTTATCTACGTGACCAGAGTGCATGGGTCAGCATAGTTGACTCAGAGGTAAAAGCTGAAGGCATAATTTGTGGGAGTAATGTATATATAAAGCCTTTGAATATACATAAACAACATCTCGCAACTGCCAAATGTAGTCACAGAACGCAGGAGGTGAAGGGGAAGGAGGCGGGTTTGCGATAAAATGACAGTCAACAACTATGAAACTGACAGGGTATGTGCTATACTAGAAAGTTAATAAAGTAGGCGTGCCAATTTGTTTCCCATGACAAAGATAATGAAACTGATGGTTTTACCAGACTGTCTAGTGAATAGGAGAAAGTATGTTAACCTTTGGCAAGAAATTCTTCAGTCCATATGCAATGTTTACAATATGATTGAACTGACATCTAAATTAATGTTACACAGCTGTAACAGGGTTGGTAAATTCCATCGTATAAACAACACTTGACACAAATTATTAAGTTTCAATTTATACTCCTGAAATTCGATCAGCAACATAGATATCAAGATGAGAAGCAATAAAATTAATTAACATTAAACATGTTAACTAATATCAAGATGACCACGCAATAAAACAGCAATCAACCTATCAAATTAGTTTCCTAATAGTAACACAAGGGACACTGGCTTGTGGCAATTGACTTATTTTTTAATTAAAATATATTTTTATGCATTCAAAGTTAATGCTGAGATGTTGTTTCTCAAACTTCAAATGATAAAGGACCCAAAGACCTTAAAACTGAAACAAAATGGCCAGTTTGATTTTTTCTAAAATCATCTTCAAAATATTGACAATTTTTCAGAATGACCCTTATATAAGCTGATAGATCAATTTCTAAAATCAAAATTCTACCATGATTTTAAAATTATGCCTCATATTTGTTTTGGTTTTATCTGCACTGATGAGACATAAGTTGTCGAAATGCGCATATGCAGAAAATGAATTAACAGTAACTTCGGTATTTTGTTATTTAATACTTTTCCCCAGAAAGCATAACAAATATGGGAATACTTTTAAAAAATGACCCTGTTTTGTCTATGAGGGAGATTTAGGGGGTGTCGGATATTTAGCCCCATTTTACGGCCGACGGCGCCAAGTAACTTGACTCTTATTAGTAACGTCGCTTTGTATCTAAGTAACTTACTCTTATGACGTTAGATGTATATAATGGCCGAACGGTAGTAAACATAAACACAACGCAAAGAAGTTTCTATTTCATTTACCAACATTAGATGGTGCCGTGACTGAACGGAAACATGGAAAAGAAGTTGAAAGCAACACGCGCAGGCAACAGATCGGCAGTTACAAGATAATTGAAGACTTTCGAGGAGTTGGAGAATTCGGACATAGTCAAAACGGAGGATGTGAAACAAATCTTGGACTCTTTAGTGCTGTCGGAAATTGCGCGAAGTACTGACGTTACGTTATGTGAAAATCGTCTATATATTGTGACGTTACTTTTACTTGATGTATGGGCTTCTTAGTGATCGCCATTACGCCTTTGTGAATATAATACGTTGATCTTATATGCGACTTTGTCATATATTTCGCCAAATTGTGGTGCCGTTTGGAAATGGAAATCGGCAAATTAAGAGCAGTTCGAGCAGGACATAAAGGGACAATCACTAGAATTCTTAGACAAATTGAGGAAGAATGTAATCCAGATGACGAAAACATCGCTGAATTGTTACAAACTTTAGTTGATAAACAACAAACAATTTGTGTTTTGAACGAGGAAATATTCGCTTTGTTGGACGAAAAGGATATAGAGGAAGAGATTATTCAGACAGATGAGTATAAAATCCACATAAACACTAAAATCAGACAATTACGTAAAAAATACTCCTGTCCTAGAGTCCCATGTACTACACAGAATGACTCCAACTTCCCAACCTGTAAACCTACAGTACAACTTGAGTCAAATGTTCACGCCCGTGAAAATATATTACAGTTTGAGTCCAACGCTCACGCCTGTGGAGATGCAGCACAATTTGAGTCCAACGCCCACGCCCGTGAATTTCCAAACAATTTACAGTATGACTCTTATGTTGACACACGCAATGAGAACACAAACCAGCATAGCTCTGAAACACACATGCCGCAAATGCACCTTGCTCCGCCATCTAACAATCATTGTTTGCCGAAACTTACCTTACCCTCGTTTAATGGAGATCCACTTGCATGGCAAACGTTTTGGGATTCTTTTGAATCGTCTGTTCATTTCAACACATCCATCACAAATGTACAAAAGTTTGCATATTTAAAATCGCAAATTTCTGCAGATGCCGAAAATACAATTGAAGGATTGCCGCTTACCAACACAAATTATATGAAAGCAATTACACTCTTGAAAGATCGTTTCGGACAACCACACAGAGTAAAACATGCATACAGGCAGGCCTTGTTAGACCTTCCAGCACCAGAAAACAACATGCTAAGTCTACGTGCATATTATGATAAACAAGAGGCATACATTAGAGGTTTGGAATCGCGTGGCCGTTCGGGAGACTCGTATGGAGAATTCCTTATTCCCATAATATTAGATAAACTTCCTGCCCAGATCACACAAAATTTGACGAGCGAGCATGGGTCAGATGACTGGCAACTTAATGATCTTAGGAAAGGTATTTTAAAGGAAATCACAATTCTTGAAACCGGTAAACGGAAAACGTCCGTGGCTACGACAAATATTTTTCAGCCCACAGCTTCGTTCCTTACTAATGCAAGGAAAAGTAATTATCAGGGTACACAGAGAACAGTTAACAACCATGATAAAACTATTAAACAAAAAAGCGTGTTTCTATTGTAAAAACCTACACGACCCTGAAAATTGCCCTAAGGTCTCGTATCGCTATTGTTAAGCAGAAGAAAGCATGTTTTAATTGCTTAGGATCACACCGTTCTGCAGATTGTCAGTCTAAATTCCGCTGCAGAAAATGCAAGAAAAAGCACCATTCTAGTCTTTGTCACGAAAATGCTTCATCCGAAAAGAAAGACACCAGCGTCAATGCCGTTATAAACAGCAACAACTTAGTACCTAGCACATCCAGCCTATATTCGTCTTCAGTTCAGTCACGATCAAACGTTCTGTTGAAAACAGCAGTTGCGCCAGTATGAGGAAACGGAAGCGCTACTAGCCTTGATAGTAGCATTTTGTTTGATGAGGGCGCTCAGCGTTCTTTTATTACGGAGGAATTGGCTTCAAAACTAGATATTGAAACTACTGGTGTAGAGACTATTCGGAGACACCGGAAACAAAGTTCGAAACCTACCAACAGCTCGCATATTCGTAGAATCGCTCAGTGGAACAAGAAAGCAGTTGAAGTACTAGTCGTTCCAACCATTGCTAGTCCTCTTACAAGTTATACACGCAACGACATTTCGCATCTGAAATATCTAACAGGATTACGACTCGCTCATGTTGTAACTGATGATTCTACCTTTGAGATTGCTTTACTCATAGGCGCCGACTTTTACTGGGATTTTATACAAGATACCGTAGTTCGAGGAAACGGGCCCACAGCTGTTAAATCCAAAGTTGGATATCTTTTGAGTGGACCGATACCAAACTGTAAAAGGGGACCTTCGAAAATTGGAATGTATAACATTTTGACACAGCATAAAGTTGAAGAATTCAACTTAGAGAGATTTTGGAAATTGGAGTCAATCGGAGTAGAAAGCAGTGACAAAAATGACAAAGAAGACGACTACCTTGAAAATTACCAAAAATCATCAGTCGAATATAGAGACAATCGTTATGTAGCAAAGTTGACATGGAAACCCGACCACGACCCCTTGCCGACTAATTTCAATATAGCTAAACGGAGGATGGAAAACGTTGTCAAGCGAGTGAATCGTGAACCTGAAATGTTACAGATGTATAGTAATATAATCAACGAACAAGAAGGGAGAGGTTTTATTGAAAAGGTATCAGATTCGGAAACCTACACAGAACAAGTGCACTACAATCCCCATCATCCGGTGAAGAAAGACTCTAGCACGACTCCGATTAGGATCGTATATGATTGTAGTTGCAAACAATCTGAGAACTCACCCAGTCTTAATAGCTGTATCATGAGCACACCACCCATTTTGAACGATCTCACCAAACTTCTCATCAGATTTAGACTAGAAAGAGTTGCCATAGTAACAGACATTGAAAAGGCCTTTCTACAGGTATGTCTTCATGAACAGGACCGCGACTATACCAGATTCTTATGGGCCAATAATCCAGCTGATCCCAATAGCAAACTCACAACTTACAGATTTAAGTCAGTGCTTTTCGGAGCGACTTGCTCGCCGTTCATTTTGAGTGCAGTATTGTTAAAGCACGTACGACAAATAAACACCGAAACTGCAAGAATGCTAGAAAGAGATATTTTTGTGGACAATAACTTTCCAGCGTGAAGGACGATACTGAAGCAGGCAGATACTATAGAGACGCTCGAGAACTAATGTAACAGGGAGGCTTTAATCTACGAGCTTGGACTTCCAACAGTGCAAAATTGAGACAACTAGCGGCAAAAGAAAACGTACTAGATAAGGACATCGAGACAAAAATCCTAGGTATGCGTTGGAGTGTTCAAAAGGATATTTCATCATACACTAAACGTGACATTGAACCTAAAGCAACAGATATCATAACAAAACGTGAAATCCTGAAGGAATCATCGAAAATTTTCGATCCACTTGGTTTGTTGAGTCCCGTTAGCATCAAAGCTAAGATTCTGATACAAGATTTATGGAGAGGAAAGTACGACTGGGATGTACAGTTACCCGACAACATTCAACAACTGAAATGACGTACTCGAGATATTATGCAATTAACGGTAGAAAAACGTTACATGTTTTTGTTGACGCCAGTATGAAAGCGTATGGCGCAGTGGCATATCTACAAGACGAACGAAATACAGCTTTGGTTATGGCAAAAACACGAGTTGCGCCTGTAAAGGAATTCACATTACCCCAGTTGGAGTTGATGGCAGCCGTCATAGGCGCCCGCTTAGTGAAACATATCAGAGATACTCTCGAAATTGAAAATGTGACACTGTGGTCAGACAGTCAAATAGTTCTACAGTGGTTGAAAACTGAGAAACCTTTGAAACGTTTTGTATCAAACCGTGTAAAGGAGATAAAGGAGATGACAGACGAATGCACATGGATGCACTGCCCTACAAACTGCAATCCAGCGGACTTACTGACGCGTGGAATGGACGCAAAACATTTCGTACAAAGCTCGTTGTGGAGAAATGGCCCTACATGGTTAACAAAAAGAGCCTTGTAGCCCGAGACAACGTTAAATACAAACACTGTTTTGTCTGTATCAACCGATCGCGATGATTACGATGTAGAGGAGAACATACCTGAAGAGAGCAATGTAAAACAAATACATGGAATCCATAACGTTATTAACATTGAAAATTTTTCATCGTACAAAAAACTTTTGAGGATCACATCATACGTACTACGTTTTATTAACAACTGTCAATCTAGTGTTGAAAATAGAAAAAAGGGATCATGTGATTCACAAGAAATGCAGAAATCAGCCACATTATGGATACGTTCATGTCAACAACAGAATTTCACTGACGAATACAGCGTACTGAAAGGGGAAAAGAAGCTAACTAAAGCCATACCGAGACTTCGACAACTAAAATTATTCATAGATGAAAAAGGAATTGTCCGATGTAAAGGCCGCATTGAAAACGCATCAATACCAGAGAACACAAAATTTCCTATCTTACTTCCTACAAATGCACACTTGTCGACTTTAATTGCGAGAGATTCGCACGAGAATATTTTACATTCAGGTGTCAGTAGCACAGTTTCATACATAAGACAAACTTTTGGGATTCCGCGTTTACGACAACTTGTTCTTAAGATATTGAGAAGATGTGTGAAATGCCGCAAAGTCAATGGAGCACCATATAGAGCACCAGATCCGCCGCCCTTGCCTAAAATTCGTTTACAGGAAGCACACCCGTTCTATGTTACTGGAATCGACTTTACTGGAGCTTTGAATGTAAAGAGTGAGGATGGACAAATGCGAAAAGCTTACATATGCTTATTTCCTTGTGCTTCGACGAGAGGAGTTCATCTAGAAGTCTTACCGAATTTATCCGAGGTATCGTTCATGCAAGCTTTCAGACGCTTTACATGCCGTAAATCAACACCGAAAGTGATTATTACTGACAATGCCAAGACTTTTAGCGCCGCATCAAATGAAATTTGACAACTTTATGAATCGGAAAAAATGCAAGGACAAATAGCAGACTTAGGTATCGACTGGAAATTCATACCGAACCGTGCCCCCTGGTACGGGGGCTTCTGGGAGAGATTGATCGGAACAACTAAGATTACATTGAAAAAGGTACTTGGACAATCTTTAGTCGATATGGAAACTTTGCGAACTGTAACAACAGAGACAGAAATAATCATGAACGACATACTGCTTACATACGTATCAACTGATATAGACGACATTGAACCATTAACTCCATCACATTTGATATATGGTAGAATTTGAAGTCGTTACCATATGAGAATACTGATTTGGATGAATCGAGTAAACCCGTGAAATGGACAAGTGAATCGTTGAGAAAAAGAAAACATCGACTGTGAAATTATCAAACATTATTGGAAAAGGTGGAAAAATGACTAGTTAACCTCGTTAAGAGAATTCCACAAAGCTAGCGGAAACAATAATGAATATATCCGAGTTGGCGATGTAGTTCTTGTCCACGATGATGCGCCAAGGATTACATGGAAAATGGCTATTGTGACCGAATTAATTCGAGGGAAGGATGGACTAGTTAGAGCGGCAAAAATTAAAATGAAAAACTCTTACACAACAAGACCAATCGTAAAACTTTATCCGTTTGAGGTCAATTGTGCATCGTATCAAGAAAATGTTACCGAGCAGCATTTACGAGTGGAATTGGAGAACGACCGAGACGTCTAGCCAGCTTGAGGGCAACTGAGATTATTCGGAAGTGGGTGAATCAACCTGGAACATCAAAGAGTTAAAGTGACTGTTTTCCACCCCCTTTTTTAAATATATATGGACTGTTCATTTTCAAAGTGATAGTTAAGATCTTTTAAATTTTATTTCAGTAATGATCTAGAGACAATAAGTTATTCTTTTCGTATCAGAGACATTAATATTTAACGATTTTTTAGTAGTAGAGATTTTCTTTGTTTCATGATACTTATCTTTACTGATATTTTTTACTTTTCGCGGCCCCCAGAATGTCGGAAATTGCGCGAAGTACTGACGTCACGTTATGTGAAAATCGTCTATATATTGTGACGTTACTTTTACTTGATGTATGGGCTTCTTAGTGATCGCCATTACGCCTTTGTGAATATAATACGTTGATCTTATATGCGACTTTGTCATATATATCGCCAAAAGTGGAGAAACAAACAATTCTTTGTGAACTGAACGATAAGTTGATTGAAGCGTTAGCGAATGAAGATATTGAACAGGAGATTGCACAAACGGATGAGTATATGTTTAATTTAGATATACAAACCAGACAAATATACGCAACTTCATGCAAACTATTAGAGCTAAACAAACTACAGATGAACGTACTCATGTTACATTAAACGCTAATGCTGATGTTTTTACGCCATTTAGGGAAACATGTAATACAAACGGTTCCGCCGGGAACTCAGATGCACCTATAAGTTACGAATCACATGAAATACACACAGAGAACATTTCTCAGAACAGGAATGCCACAATCACACCAAGCCAAAGTACAGGAAAATATGATGATTTTGTACCCACATTAGCGTCAGCGCCACACTACAGTAACAATCATAGATTACCGAAACTTGATTTACCGCATTTTGATGGAAATGTATTAGAATGGAGTACGTTTTTGGACACATATGAGTCGACCATACATTATAACAGTACCTTAACATCAGTTCAGAAGTTCAGTTACCTAAAAGCACAGTTAGTAGGGGTTGCCGCTCAAACAATATCAGGTTTTGCCTTAAATCACGCAAACTATGACACCGCCGTAAATCTACTAAGAGAAAGATTCGGAAATCCACAAAAGATTATAAACTGATATATGAAAGCTTTGATGTCGTTGCCATCCCCTTCAAATGGATTGAATAGCTTTAGGAGCTATGGAGATAGTTTAGAATCGTACGTAAGATGACTTAAATGTTTAGGCCAAACTCAGAACCATTAACTCCATCACATTTGATATATGGTAGAATTTGAAGTCGTTACCATATGAGAATACTGATTTGGATGAATCGAGTAAACCCGTGAAATGGACAAGTGAATCGTTGAGAAAAAGAAAACATCGACTGTGAAATTATCAAACATTATTGGAAAAGGTGGAAAAATGACTAGTTAACCTCGTTAAGAGAATTCCACAAAGCTAGCGGAAACAATAATGAATATATCCGAGTTGGCGATGTAGTTCTTGTCCACGATGATGCGCCAAGGATTACATGGAAAATGGCTATTGTGACCGAATTAATTCGAGGGAAGGATGGACTAGTTAGAGCGGCAAAAATTAAAATGAAAAACTCTTACACAACAAGACCAATCGTAAAACTTTATCCGTTTGAGGTCAATTGTGCATCGTATCAAGAAAATGTTACCGAGCAGCATTTACGAGTGGAATTGGAGAACGACCGAGACGTCTAGCCAGCTTGAGGGCAACTGAGATTATTCGGAAGTGGGTGAATCAACCTGGAACATCAAAGAGTTAAAGTGACTGTTTTCCACCCCCTTTTTTAAATATATATGGACTGTTCATTTTCAAAGTGATAGTTAAGATCTTTTAAATTTTATTTCAGTAATGATCTAGAGACAATAAGTTATTCTTTTCGTATCAGAGACATTAATATTTAACGATTTTTTAGTAGTAGAGATTTTCTTTGTTTCATGATACTTATCTTTACTGATATTTTTTACTTTTCGCGGCCCCCAGAATGTCGGAAATTGCGCGAAGTACTGACGTCACGTTATGTGAAAATCGTCTATATATTGTGACGTTACTTTTACTTGATGTATGGGCTTCTTAGTGATCGCCATTACGCCTTTGTGAATATAATACGTTGATCTTATATGCGACTTTGTCATATATATCGCCAAAAGTGGAGAAACAAACAATTCTTTGTGAACTGAACGATAAGTTGATTGAAGCGTTAGCGAATGAAGATATTGAACAGGAGATTGCACAAACGGATGAGTATATGTTTAATTTAGATATACAAACCAGACAAATATACGCAACTTCATGCAAACTATTAGAGCTAAACAAACTACAGATGAACGTACTCATGTTACATTAAACGCTAATGCTGATGTTTTTACGCCATTTAGGGAAACATGTAATACAAACGGTTCCGCCGGGAACTCAGATGCACCTATAAGTTACGAATCACATGAAATACACACAGAGAACATTTCTCAGAACAGGAATGCCACAATCACACCAAGCCAAAGTACAGGAAAATATGATGATTTTGTACCCACATTAGCGTCAGCGCCACACTACAGTAACAATCATAGATTACCGAAACTTGATTTACCGCATTTTGATGGAAATGTATTAGAATGGAGTACGTTTTTGGACACATATGAGTCGACCATACATTATAACAGTACCTTAACATCAGTTCAGAAGTTCAGTTACCTAAAAGCACAGTTAGTAGGGGTTGCCGCTCAAACAATATCAGGTTTTGCCTTAAATCACGCAAACTATGACACCGCCGTAAATCTACTAAGAGAAAGATTCGGAAATCCACAAAAGATTATAAACTGATATATGAAAGCTTTGATGTCGTTGCCATCCCCTTCAAATGGATTGAATAGCTTTAGGAGCTATGGAGATAGTTTAGAATCGTACGTAAGATGACTTAAATGTTTAGGCCAAACTCAGGAAATGTATGGCGCGTTATTAGTGCCAATAGTCATTAGGAAACTACCTGTAGAAATTCTCAAAAACATTGCCCGGGAATATGATACTGATAATTTAACACTGAAAATTTTGAGAAAAGCTATTATAAAGGAAGTAAGAGTTCTTGAAGCTGGGGAATTTACTGATTCAGACGGTATACGTTTCACACAGGGGCACGGAATTCAAAATCGAACACGAGTTACGGAAATAGCGCTAGTCGTAATCATGGTAAAGTAAGTTACAACGAAAAACGGAAATGAAAGCCCGCCCATGCATTTATTGTTCAGAAACACATTTTCCAGGACAATGTAAGAATGTCACAGATGTAAATGAAAGACTTAAGATTGTAAAACAGAAGAAACTATGTTTTAATTGTCTACGAGATCACCGGGTGGCCGAGTGTTAATCTCACGAAAGATGTAAAAAGTGCAACAAAAAACATCATGCTAGTATTTGTGGAGGAAAACATGAAGACAAATCAACTAGCGTAAACATGATCAAAACAGAAAACGAAACGAAAACAACAGTATTGTACAACTCACAACAACACACAAGTGTGTTATTAAAAACAGCTATAGCACCCGTCACTTATGGAAAACGGACGACAGACGTGAACATTTTGTTCGACGAGGGAGCCCAGCGCTCATTTATCAGCCAGAGCCTAGCGAAGAGATTACAGATTACACCCAGGGAGACAATGGAACTTTCAGCATTCGGAGACACGGATGAAAATGTGCGACATTTAGATACAGCTTCAGTGAAGCTTCAGACCGACGGCGGTGAAAAGTTGACAAAAATTGCAACGATTGTACCGGATATAGCAGTTCCACTTCAAAATCAGATGAAATTCGTCAAGAGGAACCAACCGTATTTAAAAGACTTGAAATTAGCGCATCCAATTAACAATGATGAGAACTTTAAAATTTCACTTTTAATTGGAGCAGATTACTATTGGGACATTGTACAAGACAAAATGATAAGAGGAGATGGACCAACCGCAGTTGCATCGAAGATTGGATATTTATTGTCGGGACCAATAGTTAAGAACGGACAAAGATCAAATACTTCTTCTGTGCTGTTGAACTTGATTTCATCACGTTATGAGGACGAAATGAACATAGAGAAATTCTGGAGCCTTGAATCATTAGGCATTCGATCACCACTAGAGGACGAGGATGAAAGTTTTCTTAAAACATATCAACGGAATTTAATTCCATTAAATTTGAAGACGGACGTTATACGGCAGAGTTGCCGTGGAAATACGAACACCCAGAGCTACCAACAAATGTTACAATTGCCAAGGCTAGAACGGAAAGCACCATTAAGCGACTTAGTCGTGAGCCGAGCTTACTCAAGAAGTATACCGAAATTATCCAGGACCAGGAAAGAAGAGGTTTAATAGAAAAGGTTGACGACGCAAACGAAAAAGACCGGAATGTCCACTACATACCGCAAGAAAGAATCGACCACAACACCAGTTCGTATCGTATACGATTGCAGTTGCAAAGGCTCCCAAGATCACGCAAGCTTAAATGAATGTTTAATGTCAGTTCCACCTGATTTAAATGACCTTACTAAGATTTTACTTTGATTCAGGAGTAAGAATTACGTAATAAGCACCGATATCGAGAAGGCATTTCTCCATGTTGGATTAGATGAGAAGGACAGAGATTATACGCGTTTTTTCTGGCTACAAGAATCCAGCAAATCTACAGACTTGAAACTGCAGACATATAGATTCAAATCCGTTCTGTTTCGCGCATCATGTTCGCCGTTTATTCTAAACGCAACGTTGATGAAACACTTGGAGGAACGGAACACAGAAATATCAGCTATACTGAAGAACGATCTTTACGTAGATAACATTTTATCAAGTGTAGAAACCGAGCAGGAAGCTTTAAATTATTTTCAAGATGCCAGACACATGATGTTAGAAGCCGGGTTTAATCTGCGATCGTGGAGTTCAAACAGTCACACACTTAGAGAACATGCTAAACGACAAAAAGTATTGGAAAAGGACACAGTAGTTAAGATATTAGGATTACGATGGGATTCAGACAAGGATACGATCGCCTTCCCGAAAATTAAATTATTTGATATCAATCTGCCAGATGTAACCAAACGTGAAATTTTAAAACAGTCATCACGTATATATGACCCGTTAGGATTTTTAAGTCCGATATCCATCAGGACAAAAATTCTTATGCAAGATTTATGGAAACACCGGTTTGAGTGGGATGAGCAACTACCGTTGGAAATACAGACAACGTGGAAAATTCTAGCTACTGATAGGGAGAAATCAACAAACACGGAATTGAAAAGATGCTACACTACTAATTGGACCAATGAAAAACTCAACTTCACGTATTTGTGGACGCAAGTCTAGTAGCGTATGGAGCAGCAATATACATATCTAATCAACATGATACATGTTTAGTAATGTCAAAGAGCAGAGTTGCACCAATTAAACAACTAACTTTGCCGCAGTTAGAATTGATGGCGGCACTCATAGGAGCGAGGCTTGCCGAGCACGTAGCTTCAACTTTAGATATTGACAATATAGTATTTTGGTCTGATAGTCAGGTCGTTTTGCAGTGGCTGTCGACATCGAAACAATTGAAGAAGTTCATCAGGAATAGAATATCAGAAATCCAGGAATTGACGAAAAATCACGAATGGCGTTATTGCCCTACAAAAGACAACCCTGCAGATCTCTTAACCAGGGGAATAACCTACTCACGATTCGAAAACAACAAACTGTGGTTTAGTAGACCAGACTGGATAAAGGATAAATCTACTTGGCCAAATTGGAATTCGACGAACTCAGCTGTATTATTAACAGAATTGGATATAGTGGAATCGGGCACGCCGATGGATCAAAAAGAGAATGCAACTGGAATTCACTGAGTTGTAAACATTGAAGCATACAATACACTATTGAAACTACTTAGAATAACCTCATATGTACTACGTTTTATACGGAATTGAAGAGTAAATCAAGCTGAACGTATTTCAGAGAAATTTGTGACTAGTACAGAACTACAGAACGCTACGGAAGCGTGGATTATTAGTTCTCAATCAACTACGTATTTGGACGAAATTACATTTCTTAAAGCGAAGGATGGAAAATGCCCAAATTTAGTGAAACTGTTAAACTTTTCTTGGATAGTAATGGTGCGATTCGTTGAGGCTGGAGAATTCACAATGCGCCGGTATGTGAAAAGACTGAATTTCCTTATTTATTACCTAGGAATCACCCATTTACAGAGCTAACAGTGCTTGAAATACATAGAACTTTGATGCATGCAGGAGTTTTAACAACAGTAATTCAACTACGACAAGCATATTGGATAACAGGAATTCGTCAGTACGTGAGAAGTATATTGAGACATTGTATAACGTGTAAGAAACCGTATACTGCACCGGATCCGCCACCGCTACCTAAAGTTCGACTTTTGGAAGCACCTCCATTTTCTACAACGGGAGTTGATTTTACTGGCGCACTTTATGTTAGAGACAAAAATGGAACAGCGACGAAAGTTTTTATATGTTTATTCACGTGTGCGTCGACGCGGGCCGTACACCTCGAAGTTGTCTCTGATCTCACGGAGAACTCATTTTTACAAGCGTTTAGGAGATTTGCCAGCCGTAAATCTAGACCACAAACAATGTTATAAGACAACGCCACGACTTACATAGCAGCTTCCGAAACCATCAAGAGACTAACCAAATCAGAGGCATTAAATGATACATTATCGAAATATGGAACTAGTTGGACGTTTATCCCCAAGCGCGCACCGTGGTACGGAGGCTGGTGGGAGCGTCTCATCGGAGTGACAAAGAACTGCTTACGAATAACATAGAGGCACTTGAGACTATAGTTACTGAAGTTGAGGCTATCATTAATGATAGACCTCTGACGTATTTATCACCGGATATTGAAGAAGACGAAGAACCGTTAACTCCGTCGCATCTACTTTATGGGAGGAGGATAACTGCGATGCAACAGGAAATTGAGAACAGTAGTGCGACAAACAGTGGTAAACTTGACTTGATGAAACGTTTTAAGTCACAGTCAGTTTTAATGGAACATTTTCGGAACAGATGGAAGTCAGAATATTTGACATCGCTCAGAGAGTATCATTGCCAAACTGGGAACAATATACAAACAATTAGTGAAGGAGATATTGTGCAAATCCATGAGGATAAGCAACCAAGAAGTCGATGGAACTTGGCTATCGTTGAGGAACTTGTAACAGGCAATGATGGTTTAACAAGAGCAGCTGTAATAAGGACTAGAACAGGACGAACGTCAAGTCCAATTGTGAAACTGTATCCTCTCGAAATTCGAACAAATGTGAACAACTTAGAACAGGATGAAAATGATATTTCTATGGAGGAAAAAACGAAGACAACACATAGCCGAGCGGCAGCGCGAGCAGCTAGAGCTAGATATTTTTAGTGTGGTAAAAGACAATATTTCAGTGATACGCCGCTTCAGTAGATTAACATTAACTTAATTCTTTTCATTTCTAGAGACATTAAGTTTAATTTTATTTATATTTGTCATATTTTAACATTTGCCGGCCCCGAGAATGTCGGATATTTAGCGCCATTTTACGGCCGACGGCGCCAAGTAACTTGACTCTTATTAGTAACGTCGCTTTGTATCTAAGTAACTTACTCTTATGACGTTAGATTGTATATACAGTCGAACCTGTACTAATGACTCCCTGTCTATAACGACAAACTGCTCATAGCGACCCTTCTCATTCCTCCCGAGAAAATTCCCACTTTGATTACCTCTCTATAACGACAACCTGTCTAACGTGACTAACGACTGTAGAAAAACCGTCCACACGACTCTGAAATCCTGTACATAGCGACTTTTGTGGCTCCACAAAAAACGGATGTTGCCATTTTTTCGAGCTCGTTAGATACCTTTTTAGCAAGATTTCAATCAGTTGATATCGTTGACATCGATATTTCATGGTAGACGAACGAAGTTTTTGAATTGGCTAATGAGAATCAATGGATTAAAAATAACTTTCATTCTAGGTGATTAATGTTTACATATTTGATAAGGAAAATCAAATCCAAAAGATTGAGTCCCAAAGAGACAGGCTTAAGATTTAAATCAAAAAGTGGAAGCGATAAAACTTTTAGAAAGTGTGAAACCGGCTGACAAGGAAGCTGATTTTTTGAGGGGTTGGGAAGACCCAGATACAGATTTTACTTAAACAAAAGACTGTGGTGTCAAATGACTTTGAGAACAATACCCTTGGAATGCAAAAACGTACGAGATCCATCACCGGGAATGAAGACATAAACAATCTCTGTGTGGAATGGTTTAAAGACGCTGCGATTGTTGCTAAAATTCTTTTTGAAATAATAAATTATATTTTGATGAATTGTATTCTTTTAAAACTAATAATGGATATAAGGTAAATGTACATAGAGAGACAACCCAAGTTATCAGACTTTGCACAAGGTAGTTGATGTTTTTAATCTTGAGGATGGCTTGGACCTGTATATAAAGACCTCCTTTCTATAGTGACCTTTTTAAATTTGTCCCTTGAAAGGTCACTATAGACAGGTTTAACTGTAATGGCCGAACGGTAGTAAACATAAACACAACGCAAAGAAGTTTCTATTTCATTAACCAACAGGGGGAGAAAAAACAGTAAGGGGGAGATTTTGATCTCCCTTGAGGGAGATCAATTCCAAGGAGGAGATTATGCTTCTTAAAGGGAGTCTCCCCCTTAAAGGCGGAGGGTTAACAGGTATGAATTTGTCATAGCTCTTTTCATTTTTGAGCTATCAGGGTCAAAGGCGCTGAAATTGTAATTTTTATGGCGTATTAATTTTTTATATATTTTTTATTGGTTTTGGATGGGATTCCATTTGTTGTTAGCTGATCTTAGTATGTAAATGGATTTGACATAGCTTTAACCATTTCCATTCGACACTAATACATGTCGCATTTGATTGGCTCATAATGCTGATATTGTGTCTTGCCATTTCTGAGCTAAAAGAGTTAAAAGGGGCCGAACTTGAAATTATTGAAAATATATAAAGTCGTTATTTTTATATTTGCATCAGTTTGTGTGCAGCTAATTACTGGATCTAGGTCTTTATTGTGTCCATATAATTGCTGTATCAAGCTCTTTACTGGGTCCTCATTCATTTTGAATTACACTCGTTTAAGTTTCAGTGTTCGACATGTTGCGGTCGTATCATGCTGCGCTTGGCGTAGCCCTTTATTCATATATTATGTTCTACTTCTAATTTCTGGTTATTTCCCTTTTTCCACAGGACTCCCTGGGACCAAATCACATCCCTGACATAGGGTCTGAAGGTCCAAAATTGCAAGTTTTATAAGTATGCTGAATTTTTATTTTTATTGGAGTTTAATGGCGTTTTTTCTTCTTCAGATTCTCTTAACACAAGGCTTAATTAGTATGTTGACTGATATGACATACCTCTTACCGTTTCTGAGATATAAGGGATCAAAAGGGCAAATTTTTCTTTTTGAAAAACATTAAAATGGTATAGTAGGCCACAATTAAAAGGTAAAAATACACAAAAAATGTACAAATTAACAAAAA
>MJUU01060510.1:2577-13819 GCA_002080025.1 Modiolus philippinarum
GATCGTGTTCGATAAAAGGGTCGCCATGGATGATTTAAGCACAAGACCTTATGGCTTTTAAATTATACAGGCATCATGAGGATAGCTCTCCGACCCATGATTGCTTAATGACGGGGAAAATAAAATATGTATATTGTAATTAGTTGCTTATTTAATTAGTATTAAACTCCCTCAGAGAAACAAAGAAGAAAATAACAATGGAGATAAACATATAAAGAAACAAAAAAGAAGGTTAGAGTTACGGTTGGGAAAAAGGCTAGAACAAAACAAGGCAGAACAGAACAGGGATACAAATCGATAGAAAACAGCACATGGGTTTTGGGGTTAGTGTTAGGGCACAAAAAAGGGAGACAACTCAAATAATAGAAAAGCACGTCCAAACCTAGGAAATGCATTTAAAGAGCTTCTGGAGTAATGGAACACCACAATAAAGACGGGATATTTAGGGATAAAGCCGCAGATACTACATAAGTATAAGGTATCTTCCAGCGTCCCACCACTCTCACACCGCTACATTACTTTTTCGGTGCTCTACGTTCAAGACGCCGGAAGACTGGGCTGAAGACATAAGGCAAAATGAGAGGGACTACAAATATATTTAAGGGACGGGTTTAAATTTCTATATCACTATACAAGTTAACGAGGGTGACAGTTATTTCGAGTACCGTTATGACCATATTAAACATGAGAATTATGTCGGATCATAGATCAATCAAGGCGATCGATAATTTCGGAGGGAAGTTTGGGGGAACTTTAACATTGGCCTTATGGGTCGAAAGAGATGTGATTCACTACTCTGGTTGCTCACGTATATGCTACTTAAACAAGGGTATGTAACCCATAACTTGAAGTCATCACTCCAGAGGTTTTACGGTCGACATCACCATCTTTTAGACCGCTATGGGAAATCTGTTTCCCAGATGACAACAGATCTTTCCTTTTAAAAGCTTAATTGTTGTTTCCTCTACCGGATTTGACCTTTCTACCGGATTTGACATGTTCAACACGGCGGGTGTATTATAAGAAGCAGGAGATGATAACTCTACCGGTGAACCTGGTCTCACCCATGGTTTTTATTGGGTCCGTATTGTTCTTCTCTGTATATGTGTGTGTCTTAATTTTTCTTTTCTGTGCTGTACTCATGCTACCGGTACTTTTTGTTTCTTTTTTTCGATGTTGCCATTGTCCCTGGATTATTCGTTTTAGATTGACAGTTCGGTTCTCACTTACTTTCTGAATATGTCAAAGGGTACTGTAATTAACCTACTCTTCTTTGTATTTTTTTTTTTCTTCAGGGAACTGTAAACGCCTCATTTGACAAAGACTTGAAGAAAATAGCTTACAGTTTGGACGAGAATACATCATATGGATTTTTCCAGAAAACCTTTACTTTACAAGATTATAAAACGGTAAACATAAAATCGAAATGAACATTTTTAATTTCGCTTGGCCATGCATTATTTAACTATTATAGTAAAATGCTGATAACATGTTCAAAAGTATGAAATATTTTGAATGATGCACAAAAAATATAAATAAATATGCAAATCCTATTCTTTGAAGTTAGACAGTTAAAAGCTGAATGGCATTATGTTCCCCCTTTTTTTCTTTTTTTTTGTCTGTAAGTGCTTTTTTATTTATTTCTATTAAATAGGGATACTAGCAAAATTACTTAACAGAAGTGCAATGACCAAAATCCAAAGGATGAAAAGACAAAGAGTAGTCCTGACTTGATAATTATCCGAAGGCATTTCAAAAGAAAGTGTGGGTTAAACCGTTTTTTTGGCGCACCTACCTTTTTATCACGTTAGTGTCAGCTGGCAGTTCAACAGCTATTGGTATTGAAATGGCGATGAAAATGGAAAGAAATGGTAAAATCTTTAATCGGACCGAAACTTCAAATTTTCAACAAGGAACTGATATTTACTAAAAAGAACGTTTTAATGATCGTATGAAAATTATTTGAAACCCTGATTAATTAGGCTGTCACGGAGATAACTATCCCTAATGAGAAACCCTGATTAATAAGGCGGTCACGGAGATAACTATGCCTATTGAGAAAGTCCAAATATTTTCATGCCAGCTCTCGCGAAGTAAATCGGCTGTTAAACATACTCTGTAAGCAAGAGAAGTTGGACTATTACTCTACATGTTAGGGAAATTGATAATTTTTAAATAAAAGTCTTCCCTTTTTATCCTAAATTTAAATACTGAATGAATAAATTCCGAAGTTGTCATTAATTTAGAAATGACCATTTTCGTCCAATTCGAGATGCAAGTCCAAAAAAAGAGGTGCAAATCTAGTAGTTTTTGTCTTTCCTTTATCTCTAGTTCTTCCCATTCCAATCCGCTGATAAATATCGAATTTATACTTTTTCATTACATGAGTCAAATAAATAGCAAAAGCTTGGAATCAAAAATATATTTCTTCCAGTTTGGCAGAATATTTTTTTCGCATACCTGTAAACTATCCCTATATTTTTGGGGGTTTTCCCCCATGAGAGCATGGCATTCGAAATTTTCAGACAACAGTTTTTTTCCTAGCTCACCAGAAAAATCATGTGGCTATTACATGATGACTGTATGACACAAAGATTCTCAAAACAACAGGAAAGTGGATCTGAAGCCTCCTTTATACATGTATAGGTATTGTGTTTTGGTTAAAATAATGTAAACCACATGGAGACAGTGAAAATAAATACATGAATAATATTTTAGTGACCTTGTGGTTCCCTTGCAGTATGTACATTATTTGGCTTGCATGTTATTTTGATGTATTTTATAGTTGTTGTATTTCATTTGGAATGTTTGTTCCAAAGGCACTCATGGCTATTAGGAACTGCAAAATACTATATGTGATATTGTTACATTGCATTTTCGATATTGTCTCATTTTTCAGTCCGACACTAATGTATCATGTCCAAGACATACAAATTTTCATTGTTAATTGACTGATATTGATGAGTTACTAATAACAAGACCAATAACCACTTGCTAAGGCTAAAATTTCAGTCTGCAATTTCGGCTATATCGTATTAGCAATCTATAATTCGCTCTAGTTAATGTGTCTTTCCGTGATATAGATTCTCGCATTTTAGGTTGATTCAAGAATATTTCAAGTATTTCTAACGTATGTTGAATAAAGTAACCATTTTATCAAATTGGCCTGCAATATTTTTGTCGACTCATTCGAGTCAATTCAAACAGACAGACGTGAACAATATCTTGGGATAGTAACTGAGCACTTGTAAGTTTTTGGTCTTCCAACTTTACTAATTAATATGTAACTTTCGGTAATTTTGTATTTTGATACCATTGGACCGATGCCACTGCTGGTGGACCAGAGGTCCAAGCCCAAAAGTCAGACGACTTGTCTGACATGAAATATTAAACCTGCGTTTCATAGAAATTTACTGTTTTTATCAAAATTTTAACCCATTAAAATACTGCATAAATAAAGTGATATAGAGTAAATATACATGGGACAAATCCCTATTAATACATGGTAAGATTAAGCAAATGGAACAACGCTTTCATTGTTGTTCTTCAACTTGAAGTCACCATGAGGCTTCATTCCGTATATGGCACTCGGTGGATGTCCTTGGTACTGGGTTTGGCCTCCTATTTCGATATTTTGGTAATGAGTACTTCGTTTTTTTTTACTACTTTTGAATTATGGATTTCCATTTTATTTGATCCTAATGGTACTGATGAGAGGTTACTCCTTGAAACACGTGTACAGCATAACAAAATTTACAGTTTAATATGCAACTTTGGTAATTTTGTATTTTTTTTATTTCATGTTGTATTATTCCGCAAATATCTAAACAAAAGATAATTACCACATTATTTCTTCATAGAAAGATAAAATGTTTTCAAGCACTTCAAAGATTTGAAAACGATCTGAAATCAAATCTCGTTAGTTAATTTGAAAATTTTAGAAACTCGGCAGAGGGTTGTTCTTAAAATTTAAAACTGAACAGACTATTTGAAAACAAGCAATGAAGGTATACGGAGTAAATACATATGAGACAAAGTATCTACAAATAATTTTATCATTGTTCTTCATCTTGAAGTCACCAGAAGGCCTTCAACAATTAGCTTTGCTCATACTTCATAGTAAGGTCAATACGGACCCTAGCACCGGTTTGATCTTGCTATATAGGGTTGGGTTCCTCGCTGTGTTAAAGACCGTACGGTGACCCCTAGATTCTTAGTTTTGGGTCATTTTTACCGGGCGATGGATGTTGTCTCCTTGGCATTTATCCCGTTTCCTTTCCTTTTCATATAAATGTGTGATATTAAAAATTTCAAACGCAATCACACACAAAAAATGATCGAATTTTCATAAACAAGTGTGACGTTTTTGCTCAATTCAATGTGCTATTAACATCATGTTACATTAATGACAATATTTATGCATTTTTCTTTCTTTTTGGTGCGTTTTTTTGTTGGTTACTGGTATGATTTAATGTCTACTTTGTTTTTTCATTATAGTAATCAAGTTACGTTTATCGTCTAGATATTTAAAATAGTGTAACTATGTTGTCTTTTTATCCTACAGAAAACAGGATATTCAGTATCAGATGGAAAATGTGCCAAATTTGATATTTTTGATGAGTTTCCATCTGTGTGTATTCCTAGTGAGTATATTTATTGTATATCTTCATGATTCCATCTCTTTGTTTGAAGTTTTATACCCGTTGAATCAAAATACAAATATTTATGTTATCCCTACTGAACTGAGGGCTTCATCTTAATGTTTGAGAATGTAAATGCTAAAAACAATGTCAATCAGCACGAACGACTTTTCCACACATCTTGTCACGTTTCTAATATCAGGTAATGCCAGCTCTTGTTGTTTTAAGACAGAAAATAATTCTATAACAGAAAGATAAACACGATGATTATTCATATTGCTTAATGCAGGTGTTTGGTTAGTCTTTTTTATTTGATTGCATTTTAGATATATTTAATGAAAAAAGGTAAATTCGTTTGTTGATGTTAGGTAACGTTAATTCATTGTTGATGTTAATTGTATGTAACACAACAGTACGGTGTATGGCACGACAAAGCAACAAAAATGAGATTATATAGCATTATCTCAGATAATGTTATATTATCTGAATTTTTGTGGTTTTGACACACATTTCTAGACATAAATTATCTGGTTTCCTCATTACCTCCAGTACATTTAGATTTTTTACACATAGTTCTCTATGAAATTATGTGCTAATGATGTTTTATCTGCAAATAAATAGAGTTACATAGTAATGTTGTTTTATCTGCATCTTTATGGTTTTGGCGTGCAATTATCTGTGTTATCTGTTTTACCTAACAGCCAGTCAGACGTAATATCTGCGGGTAAACGTTTTATTTCATTTTTTGAAACCAATCAGACGTAAATAGATAAATTTCAATAATTTATAAAATTCAATCTTTATCAGATCAAATTATTCTGACAAACTCTGTAATTATGATCCAAGAGAATTTTGGAATTGTAACAGATCCTTTTTTCTTTCTTTTTTCCTCGCTTTTTAGATTTATCTATATGCCATTTGTTATGAATTTTGTATTTATGTGTGTATGTATTATTCTGTGTTTTCTCTGTCTTTGTAAAATTGGTTTATGGGAATAAAGTAATGTCTATCTCTCAAAAATTACAATATCACAAAATTTCATCTTTAAAACTGCATGTCTCGATATCCACTCACTCCTGATCGTTACATTAATGTATATCCTATTAAATATACATGTAAGAGTGACATGCTCGCAGAATGGAGTTTTGAAATTAATCGTATCAACTGAAAAAGTATTTTTCTTTTAAGGGAGTACGAGTGTCAGATTTCAGAAGCATTCGATATCCTCGGGTTTTATCCACTCAAACAGGGTTAATTTTTTTGCACATGGATCTTATTTTCTTGGTCATATTTCACTTTAAACATGCATTAAATAGACAATATGAAAATTTTATCAACTCCCAATTACATTTTTATATATTTTAATTCATATAAACGGCTAATGGAAAATGAAGGAAAACCCTAGAGAGAACTGTTTCCCGCCAAAATTTTGACGTCTAATATCTCAAAAATTCTTACATGGATTTTCAAAATTTTTGGCTCATGTTGCTCTATTGGCAAAGTTCTTCAAAACAAAAGGTCAGAATTTTAATTCTAATTACAAAATTTCTGACACTCGTACTCCCTTAAATCCCATTGTACGGAGACTTTCGAATTGCATCTGAATACGGACTTTGAAATTACATAAAACAAAATACACCCTTTGTTTTCAAGGGCCTAAAGAAATTACAAAGTTAACGTGTCTGTTATGTTTTGCATTCTCTGTCACTTAGACTATCCTTTAACAATAGAAATTAATATTTCAGTCATTTTTTCTAAAAAAAAAAACGTCAATTTGCCATCTATCATAAGATATGACATTACCTATTACCTGATGCGTAAGTTCATTACCTGTTAACTGATAAGTAAGATAGTACCCTATTATCTCCAGATAAGAGTGTATTATCTAGACCAATGTCAAAAGAATTCTGTATTTTAATTAACAGGAGGTAATGATATATTATCTGCACCAAAACCACAAAATGTCAAATAATATAGCGTTACCTGAGATAATGCTATATTATCCAATTTTTGTGGCTTCGGCTTAATTCGTTTGTTGTATTGATGTTTATTGTAAGAAATGCTGCACCAAAATTTATTTATTTGTTGGTGTTGATTACATGTACCACTTCGTTTCAGTTATATTTGATGTTGATATCACAGTGCATTGTAGGTAACTCTACAGTTGAGATGAATTTGCTTTTTGATGTTTATTGTAGGTAGCTATACAGTTAGGTGAATTCGTTTGTTGATGTTTATTGTAGGCAATTCTACAGTTAGGTGAATTCTTTTGTTGATGTTTATTTTAGGCAACTCTACAGTAAGGTGAATTCGTTTGTTGATATTTATTGTAGGTAACTCTACAATTGAGGTGAATTCGTTTGTTGATGTTTGTTGTAGGTAGCTCTACAGTCGAGGTGAAATCATTTGTTGATGCCGACCATTGGAATGTCTCTGCAATTCGTTACAGACTTCCAAGCGTTGATGAAGTTCATCTTACAGTTCTAGAGGATTCGTGTACTCCATTATCATATGAGCTTATTGGAAATATTCAGGGAGGTAAGTATTACATGATTGATGGATAAGTATACATAGGACATGTCAGTAATATTTCACTTATATTGTTGCAATTGCATGAATTTTCAAATCTTAGTTTATTCCTATATTTAAATTTCTTGGTGGTTCTCCTGCACATTTTAAATGAATTGCTTGAAACTGGTAGTCTAATTTTAGATCCTTTTGGTTATTTGTTTTCTATCAGCTCTTACACGTTTTTTTTTGGTTAATGGACTTCCAAAAAGTTTGGTTTGATCTGCACTGATGAGACATACGTTGTCGAAATGCGCATATATAGAAAATAAAATAACAATTACTTAGGTATTTTGTTATTTATCAAGAAGGTAGGCCCCGAAATTGGACACGAAGGCTTAGGAATATTAAAAATAGACACATTTTCAATTGAAATGCTCAATTTAGAGCGTATTGTGTCTTGCAAATGTAGATCTGATGTGGAGCTCAACGTGACCATAATTGTCATTGAAACAGAAAATTTTTTGCTTTTTTTTGTAATCTTTCTAGTTGTAGAATTGCAGGTGATAATAAAAATTTCCTCTCATTTAGAATGTTTTGCACATAAGAAAAGTAAGTATGATTTATACAGAATATACTTGTCGTTGGACTACAGTTGTGATTTGATGACCATGAATGTAATTAAGAGGATGCAATTTCAGGTTTTTTATGCCAGTAGTCGTTACCAATTGAATGGTTAAAATGAGAAATCAAACAGAATAAATAAAATTTTATTAAGAATGGATGGAGACTGAAAGAACGTCACTTTGAAGACTATGATGTGAAAGGCTGCTACCTGGTGGAAACATATGGCATCTGTAACCATTTTCCAACATCAGTCGCACCATTACACAAATGCAGTCCGTCTAGATTCCGTTAACAGATTTGATGTGAGCGTTGATTTTATCCATTGAATAGGTCACAAGAGTATACAACTGTCATTGGTCGAGTCATAATTGACATATAGTCATCAAGCATGATTTAGAGCACGCCCCCTGACCTTTACAGCACTCATGAACTAAATCCAGCTGACATGACAAATAAGAGTTACATACTCTTTTTACCTATCCAGTCTATCAAATCAACTCGCACATTAAATCTGAAACAGTCCGGACGGTCTGTAATCATTGCGACTTTAACCTGTCTATACATTTAAATATTTTCTGTAGAATTCTTACACTTTATCAAATAGAAGGTTGTTCAAGCGACGATTTTGGGTTTAAGGAATCACACATACCTACATTATACATTTTTTGGAAAGAGGAAACCATGGCGCATCGATATAACAATGTCGTACAGATCGGATTTGGTACATTTTATTTAAACTGGGGTTAAAGGTAATTTCCTAAAATTTAGAAAAATCTTGCGTAACTACAGGTTGGCTGCATTTTACCAGCAAACCTCTCACGAAATTAAAAAAAAATAATGTGAGATTTATACATTCAGTTCATAGTTTTATTTTTTACAATGGTTTGTCATCTATCTTCATTAAACAAGTTTAACGGTAGGCATTTGTTTTTTGAGGTGTGCAATTTTAAATATTTGCACCTCAAATATATAAAGGACGCTCTTAATTATTTTGAATAGTAATTTCTAATTTTTTGTCTAAGGATTATTTAAAGGGTTTCAAAGCCTTAACTCTTCAATATTTTACAAAAGGATATGGAGTAAATGAACATGAGACCATACACATATGTTAACTCCAACTGCAATAATTTTTATGAGCTGTATGTCCATTTCGGAAATTAATTCCTCTGAATTAAAACTGAATAGACAGACAAAATAAATCACATTCTTGTTTTTGGTATGACTTGAGTAAATTTCCGTTAAAAATACGCACTTCCATAAAACGAAACAAAACCAATAAAACTGGACCAAAACCCTATTATGGATAACGAAATCTCAATTCAAATGTGAAAATATTAACGTGTACATGAAAATTCAACCAATATAAAATCTTCAACAGATCCAGATAATTTGGTCATCGGTTATTTTCATATTGATAAGAGTTGTCGCGTTTCGTAAGGCTTCCAGATTTTTCAAGCGATACAAATTGCAGATTAACGCAAAATTTTGAGGGTTTTACTCATATTTAGTGCTTTTATTTCTTGATTTCTCTGTTATGGCCGATATGACACCCATGATTTTTGACACATATGTAGAGCTGATAGTTGTGTTTCGCTTAAATTAAAATATTTCGAAAATTCAGGCAAGTAAAGTTGCATTCAACGAAAATGTCTTTAATTCATGACTCTTTTTATTCCAAACTTCAGACCAATAATTAATACCGAAGTTACTGTGAATTTACTTTCTGCATATGCGCATTTCGACAACTTATGTCTCTTCAGTGCAGATAAAATCTAAACGTTTGGAAGTGCATAAACTCAAAGATATTTAAAAACTGATAGAGAACAATCAATGAATAATAAGTTACATTCTATCTAGCAACACACTATTTTAAATATGGACTTTCACAAAAACCACGGAAACTTTTTGCGTCAATGCAAAATATGAAATTCAATAACTATTCCAGCCTATCAAACAAACATTAGTCATGTGTTATTCCGTTAACTCAAACTCGCAAACTAAACGGCTTTTTGGACATTGGGCACCCTACTAACGATGTTTATATATTTTCATGATAGTTATCTCGGATATTTGTAACTTTCGATGCATATATATTTTCAGCCAATTCATTAAAGACATCGACTATTTATAGTTTTTCTCCAAATATTGCAAATTCCAGCATATTTGACATTCCAGCAGCTTGTAAGAAGGCAACATACAAGAGCAAGGTTAGTATAAATGATACCTGTGCCTCGTTTTTATTTTCACACCATTGCCACTGGAATATGCACATGGGCAGTTCTTTGCGATGAATATTTTCCGGATGAAACTGTCAAGTAATACCGAAGACCAAGCTTTATACCATATGTTATTATCCTACCACTTCTAGTTACTGAGAAACTGAACAATCACAAAAACTAACCATGCTCACTCAACCATGAAATTGAGGTCAAGGCAAAAACCATATGGCGAATTGTTATGTACCACTACTAATTACTAAGATAGTGACCTAATCACTAAAATTTATCATGTTCACTAGACCGTGATATTGGGGTCAAGGACAAAAGTCGTAAGATAAACTGTCCTGAACTACCAAGACCTACCTACATACCAATATCATTGACCTACCACAACTAGTTACTGAGAAAATGACGTCATCACAAAGACTAAACATTAAAGTTTACGCCGTCGCCACCATACTTTGTACACATATGTCTCGCTTTCCGACAGGCGAGACAATTAAGCAAATGGAACAACACTTTAATTGGTGTTCTTCATCTTGAAGTCTAAACTTCATGTATAATCAGAAAAGGGAAAAAACTTTGCAAAAAGGTCTAAACTTAATGCAACAACAGCAGCAGAATACCGAAGGAACAAGAGAAGCGATGACCCCAAAAATGAAGTCCAAAGACATGGCAAAAACGGCAACACAGAAAACAAAGACAAAACAAGGACGTGATACAGCTACAACGCACGGATATAAAAAGATAACATTAAGAACTAAGGCAAAACATGAACTAAAACTAGAGCTATGAACAAAAGCCTAAACTCTGAAAAAAAAACAAAAAACAAAACAAAACAAAACAAAAAATTTACTTTTTCGATTTTCATTTACTTATTCGAAAAAAGTCATTTTGACATTCATCTACTTTTTCGATATTCATTTAATTATTCGAAAAAAGTCATTTTGACATTCATTTAAGTAAATGAAAATCGAATAAGTAAATGAATATCAAAAAAGTAAATGAATGTCAAAATGACTTTTTTCGAAAAAGTAAATGAATATCGAAAAAGTAAATGAATGTAAAATGAAAATTTTCGAATACGTAAATGAAAATCGAATAAGTAAATAAATATCGAAAAAGGAAATGAATGTCAAAATGACCTTTTTCGAGTAAGTAAATGGATATCGAAAAAGTAAATGAATCTAAAAAGAAAAATTTCCGAAAAAGTAGATGAAAATCGAATAAGTAAATGAATATCGAAAA
>MJUU01060510.1:25436-45350 GCA_002080025.1 Modiolus philippinarum
ATCATTCCTGTAAAGGTTGGTTGAATTTACTTCAGTTATTTCAGAGAAGAAGATGAAAATGTGATTTTCCCATAGGGTCCTATGTTAAACCATGTTCCATGCTGGCCGCCATGTTTTTCATCGGATCAGAATGAAATGAGCAATCTTTGTTAAGGACCTTTAGTATATCACTATTGTAAAGTTTGGTTCAATTTGCTTCAGAGGTTTCAGAGAAGACGAAAATGTGAATTTTCCCATAGGGTCCAATGTTAAACCTAAGTTCCGCACTGGCGGTCATGTTTTTTATTGGATTGGAACGAAACGAGCAATCATCTTTAAGGACCTTCCATACATCATTCCTGTAAGGTTTGGTTGAATTTGCTTCAGTGGTTTCAGAAGAGAAGACAAAAATGTGAATTTCGCATAGGGCCAATGATAAACTATGTTCCGTGCTGGCTTCCATGTTTTTTATCGGATCGGAACGAAATGAGCAATCTTTGTTAAGGACCTTTAGTACATCGTTCCTGTAAAATTTGGTTACATTTGCTTTAGTGGTTTCAGAGGAGAGGAAGAAAATGTGAATTTTCCCATAGGGTTCGATGTTAAACCTAAGTTCCGCGCTGGCGGCCATGTTTTTTATCGAATCGGAACGAAATGAGCAGTCTTTGTAAAGGACCTTCCATACATCATTCCTGTTAAATTTGGTTGAATTTGCTTCAGTGGTTTCAGAGGAGAAGATGAAAATGTGAATTTCTCATAGGGCTAATGTTAAACTATCTTCCGTGCTGGCTTCCATGTTTTTTATTGGATCGGAACGAAATGAGCATTCTTTGTTAAGGACCTTCTATTCATCCTTCCTGAAAAATTTGGTTGCATTTGCTTCAGTGGTTTCAGAGAAGAAGAAAATGTGAATTTTCCCATAGGGTCCAATGTTAAACCTTAGTTCCGCGCTGGCGGCCATGTTTTTTATCGGATCGGAACGAAATGAGCAATCTTCTTAAACGACCCTTCATACATCATTCCTGTAAAGCTTGGTTGAATTTGCTTCAGTGGTTTCAGAGGAGATGAAAATGTGAATTTCTCATAGGGCAAATTTTAAACTATCTTCCGTGCTGGCGGCCATGTTTTTATGGGATTGGAACAAAATGCGCAATCTTTGTTAAGGACCTTGAGTTCACCATTCCTGTAAAGTTTAGTTGAATTTGTTTCAGCGGTTTCAAAGGAGAAGAAGAAAATGTGAATTTTCCCATAGGGTCCAATGTTAAACCTTAGTTCTGCGCTGGCGGCCATGTTTTTTATCGGATCGGAACGAAATGAGCAATTTTTGTAAAGGACCTTCTATACATCATTCCTGTAAAGTTTGGTTGAATTTGCTCCACTGGTTTCAGAGGAAAAGATGAAAATGTGAAAAGTTAACGGACGGACGACAGACGCCAAGTAATGGCAATAGCTCACACTGACCCAAAAGTGAGCTAAAAACATGGCCGCCAGTGTGGAACTTAGGTTTAACATTGGACCCTATGGGAAAAATCACATTTTCATCTTTTCCTTTGAAACTGCAGAAGCAAATCAACCAAACTTTAGAGGAAGGATGAATAGAAGGTCCTTTACAAAGATAGCTCATTTCGTTACAATCCGTTTGAAAACATGGCTGCCAGCACAGAACATAGTTTATCATCGGACCCTATGGGAAAATCACATTTTTATCTACTCTTCTCAAACCACTGAAGCAAGTTCAACCTAACTGTACAGGAATGATGACTGAAGGTACTTTACAAAAATTGCATATTTCATTTCAATCCGACAAAAAACATTGCCTCAAGTGCAGAACATAGTTTAATTTTGGAGCCCAGTATGAGAAAACGCTCCTTTTCTTCATCTTCTCTTAAAACAATTAAAGCAAATTATACTAAATGTATAGAAAGTCCTTTGCAAAAATTACTCATTTCAATAGGATCAGACAAAACACACGGGTTCTAATTGAGAACATAACTAAACACCCTGCCCCATTGGTAAAAAACATGATAATTTTTGGTCATGCATGGCATAGAAGCGTTTTGTCAGGTGTGCGATACAGGCTCAGTCTCTGTGCCTCTAGTCTCAAATTTCAGATTTCTTGTTTGGTTTCCATGGTAACCTTCAGATCCAATGTCCATTACAATCCACTTCAGACCACCATTCCACACACTTTGGACAGGGGTTCCCATTATAATTCAAGTAATACATATTGCTGAAATCGTATCATTCCAGGTCCGCTTGCAAAAATAATTTTGGGCAGAAGTTCAACTTATAATCAATTTAATATAGTAAAAAAATATATAGCAGAACACTTTTTTTTCTAAAATTTCAGTTTTCTGGTTTGGTTTCCGTGACAACAGAAAGCTCCACTATCCATTACAACCCATTTCAGACCACCATACCTCAAAAATTTGGGCAGAAGTTCCCCTTATAATTTAGTAATACATATTGCTGAAATCAAAACATTTTTGAAAAGAACACAGCTTTCACTGAAAGATATGTATTGTTGCTGAGTAATATCCTAAAAAATAATGAAATCATTGTAAAATTTTTAAAGTCCAAAAACCCCTACAATATTTGACGAATCAAAATGGATATGTGATATGATCAAGTAAATATGGCGACTAACAATCCTATAAAAATAGAATGGATTCGGACCAGTAGTTTCGGAGGAGTTGCCTCCACAAGATTTGCCATTGTATAACAATGTGGGAAAAAAACAAATCCCATAACTCCCACAAAATTTCACGAATCAAAATGGCAATGCAATATGATCTAGTACTATCCTGTAAAATTTTAATGAATTCCGACCAATGGTTTCTGAGGAGTTGTGTCCACAAGATTTGCCATTGTACAACAATGTTGAAATAATCAATGTCCAGTAACTCCAACATAATTTTACAAATCAAAATGGTTATGCGATATGATGTAGTACTTATGGTGACTAACAGTCCTGTCAAATTTAAATGAATTCTGATCAGCAGTTTCTGAGGAGTTACATTCACAAGATTTGCCATTGTATAACAATGTGGAAGTAATCAAAGTCCCATAACTCCCAAAAATTTGAGGAATCAAAATGGCAATGCGATGTGATCTAGTACTAATGGTGACTAACTATCCTTTGAAATTTGAATGAATTCTGACCAGCGGTTTCTGAGGAGTTGTGTCCACAAAAGTGTAACAGACGGACGGAAAGACGGACTCAGACCATTACTAGGTCCAACCATCGAGGTGCTGTGGGGACAACAAAAACATAACATGACTATGGCAAAGAAAAGAAAAATGAAGAAACACACACATACAAAGATGAACATAGACATAATAAAAACCATGGATGAGACCAGGTGCACTGGTAGAGAAAGCATCTCCTGCTTCTTTTAAGACACCTGCCGTGTTGAACATGTCAAATCCAGTAGTAAAGTCAAATCTTGTAGAGGAAACAACAATTAAGCTAATAATGTCATCTGGGAAACACATATCCAATAGCAGTCCACAAGATGGTGATGTTGACCGTAAAACTTCTGAAATGATGACTTCAAGTTATTGGTAACATACCCTTGTTCCAGTAGCCTGGATTTTTGGGAAAGTAATGTTACCAAAGAGACAAATACCATAAAAAATACTCTGAACAATATAATTTCAAAATTATAAATGCTAAGAGTCGCATATGGAGTTTACATCTCCCACTTTATTTGCTAGTCAAGGGCCTTAGGTCAATACAGTGACTTCCTTGATAGAGCCTGGTTGCTCACAAACCAATACTACTGTAACTGAATTTTTCTAATGAGGAAATTATCATGTCTTATTATAATGTATTGGAAATACCTAGGCATACATTAATAAGGTTCAGTACTTCATATTTCACACCTTTTAGTTAACAAGTGTAGACTCAAATAGATGTCTCGCCCGTCCCTACTTGGTCACAGAATTGATGTGAAAACTCAAACTGCCTAAATCAGAAAACTTAACATGTTCGCTAGACTGTGAAATTAGATTGACTGACAAAAGCAATACAGCAGACTGTCGTTTATCAGCCAAAACAAAATGCCAAATATCAGTGACCTACCACTGCTAGATACTGAAAAAACAAACAAGTTCACTAGACCTTGAAAATGAGGTCAAGGGATAAAGCCAAATAGCAGGCTGTCATCTTCCATCTAAGACAAACCCACATATCAAATATTATTGACCTTACATTAACAGATACTAGGAAACTTAACATGATCACTGGACCGTGAAATTGAGGTCACAGAAAAAAGCAATAAAGCAGACTGTCATATACTACCGAAGACCAACATATATACAAAATATCATTGACCTACCATTTATAGTTACTGAGAATATGACAAAAGAGCATAAACTTAACATGTTCATTGGACCATGAAATTGAGGTCAAAGACAAAAACAATATGACAGACTGTCGTGTACTACCTAAGACCAACCTCCATACCATATATCATTGACCTACCACTATAGTTACTGAGAAATTAAACTAAGGACATAAACTTAACAAGTTCATTGGACCATGAAATTGAGGTCACAGACAAAAGCCATATAGCAGACTGTCATGTACTTCTCAAGACCAACCTATATACCAAATATCATTGACCTACCACTTATAGTTACTGAGAAAATGACCTATACACAAAAACTTAACATACCCACTAGACCGTGAAACTGAGATCAAGGACAAAAGCAATATGACAGACTGTCATGTACTACCTAAGACCAACCTACATATCATATACATATATCATTGACCTACCACTTATAGTTATTGAAAAACTAAACTAAGCACAAAAACTTAACATGTTCATTGGACCGTGAAATTGAGGTCACTGACAAAAGCCATATAGCAGACTGTCATGTACTACTCAAGACCAAATTTTATACCAAATATCATTGACCTACCACTTACAGTTACTGAGAAAGTGACCTAATCACAAAAACTTAACATGAAAGTTTACACCGCCGCCATACTTTGTACGCATATGTCTCGCTTTCCGCGCCTGTCGTCGCAGACGAGACAAAAACTGTAACCGAAGTTTATAATGTCTCATCCTTACTGACTTTCTATGAATTAAACAGTTTCACAGGCAAACAACAATGTTAAATTTCACAAATTTCCATCTATAAGCTGATAAAAAGAGAAAAAAGACAAACTACTAGTAAATAAGATACTACCCAGTAAGATTATATGAATCTGGCACTGGTGAAAAGGCAAGATCAAGAAATCTTGGACACCCAAGGGTAAGATTTCAATATTTCTCTGACAAGGCTTGCCGAGTCAGAGAACCATTGAAATCTTACCAGAGGGTGTCTGAGATTTCTTAATCTTGCATTTTCAATGGTGTTTGATTTATTTTCTCACTTTTGCTCATGAAAACATCTTTCGGCACCACCATGTTGTCCTTACCATCCGCCATTACTTAGCGACTAACCATGACGTCACAGTATGCACAAGGCTGTCTCACATGGGGTGGTGTGAGACAGAAAAATCTCATACCGCTTAAAATAGGAACTGGCCTGGCTCAAAGTGAGAAAAACATGTCCATGTTCTAAAATATGATGAACACTATCCAAAATCCACTTATGAACTGAGATTGATGGAGTCATAAATTTTTGGCTTTTCATTTTGCATCAATTAAGTTAGTATTTCTGAAATTACTCAGCAGTTTGTTTAATTAATATAGAAAGTCAAAAAATACAATTCAACTCAATGCAATTTCAAGTTTCACCAAAAAATAATCATAATAACTGATGGAAAAGAGAATATGTATTAATATACATTCAAAATATTAAAATTTCTGAAACAAAAAGGTCAGGCTTTTGAATTTCATTGTTTAGTCTCTATTGGGCAATCATTTGATGATGAAAGTATAAGTTGCAACACAATTCTTGACCAAGGAAGGATTTTTTTTCCTTATGTAGGTCAATCAAGAGTTGTTTGAAATTAGAATGTCCAAAGTCAAATTCACACTTATACAATAGGTATTGTTTAAATATAATGCTGCAGTTCTCTTTCAACAAAGGAGTATTTTGGTCCATCAGCTATTAATACTCAGGAATTTTCACAATAAAATACATTAAAAAAAGCGTGTGCACTTTATAATGTTATTTAATTTTTTAATAAATAAGAAAAACATCAATAAATATTAAGTCTTTATCACTTCTTCTTTCCTTTCTTTTTGATTCCGCCTACTGCCTGGTCTGGATCTACACCTTGGGCTACTGCAAGCTTCTTTTTCAAGTCTAATAACTTAACAACTTCTGCATCTATCACACTTTTCTCTGCTTTCTTTGACTTCAGATCTCTAACAACCAAGCCCTGCAATAAATACATATACAGAAAGTGAGATCTTTAAGTCACATGGTACCTCCCTCAACTTTTTGAATTTCAAAAAATATTTGTCTATTTATTTTTTTAATTTTATTCACCAATAAAATCTGTTGAAATGGGTGTAGAAAAGAAGATAGGAACATTATATTTATAAACATGGGTTGTGGAATATTGGCTGTGACTGATATTTGTAAAACTTGAAATGAATATACATAGTACCAAGGCACAACACCTTGTGTGAGGCAGAGTTGGTTGAATGGGCTTTAACATACAAGTCATGCCAGTGATGAGATGCTACAACCTTCTGTTACATATGTTCTAGCATCACATCTCTTTTTATGTCAGATAAGTTTTGATACAAAAATATTTTTTTTTAAAACCAGTGTCATTTGACATTTTCCAGTTTTAACCAAAGAACAACTTAGTGTTTGCTGGTAGATCTTGTTTTTTTGACATTGATACATACTCAACAATGTGCCATTCCTTTCACAGCTAAGTATGGTGATACATCTTTCTGTTTCCCGCATTGTGCACTAAAGTGTAGTTTTGCCATATTTCACATATGAAAACACTTGTAATATTAGATAAAGTAATTATCTAAGTTGGTCATAGGTACCGCTGGTCATGTTTATGTATTTCTGACAGATTTTTGGACTTTTCTGGTTTTATCCATTCAAAAGCTCAATAATATTTCGCTCGGTGACCCCCAAATCAATTTCGTTAATTTCATTTAATACATCTGTGGGAGCATTCTGACAAAATTTTATTCAACTGGTGTTATTTTGTCTCATTCTTTATTGAATAAACGTTACTCATGTAAAACCTATGAAAAATGCAGAGGAGTTCAGTTTCCCGCCATATTTTCAAACAGGTCTATCTCCAAACTTTCATCGGTAACCTATCAATTTTTTTGGCTTTGATTATTTCTTTTTCAATTTTCTAACATAAAATCACATTTAATTGAAATCCTTGTTATTTTAAAATTGACCAGCAAACATCCTTAAAGTACTATTGTTTGTTGGGTTCCAATTTTTGAGGATTTCATGGTTTGCTCCACATGCTCAAACCAAGAAATTAACTTCCCAACAAAATGCATTTTTCCCTTAAGTTTTAATGTATAGAATTCGTAACCACGAATTTAAGTACCCATGAAATAGTGATATTTATTAAAACCACGAAAATTGATGTCCATGATTAAAAGTACTTCAACAGTAATTTCAGAACCGACTTCTTATAGCCCTAAATGAAGTAATGGAGTCTGCCAGACTGAAAATCTTTTATACAGATTAATGAAAGACCTTTGATATTTCAGTATATTTTATTCTAATGGCAATCATTCTTTTAAAATAACTAAAATAAATGTAAATGTCCTAAATCCACTCTAAACAAAATTTTCAAATCTAATGGTACAAAATGCAATCTCACCTGTTTTGTAACTTCTTCTGTTAAGGCATCTACTGCAGCACTGTTGGCAGGACCATTAGCTTCTGTCAGTATTTTTGTGGCTGTTTTCTCACCCTGTAATTTAAATTTCTAAGACTATCATATAAGTTTGTATTGGATATCTTGCAGCCTTAGGTTAGGTAAAGCAAATGTAATTTATATTCCCAGTACTACAACAAAGCAGTTTTTCTAGCCCCTTTGTAACGAAACAAAATCATGAAATTGGAGTAAAGGTCAAAGGCCATACAAGAGACAGTCGCATCCTACCCAATGCCAATCTACATACCTAATATCATTCACCTATCACTAAAAGCTATCTATGAAAATTGATTTAATGACAAATGTGGTCACTAGACCATGAATTTAAGGTCTAGGTAAAAATATGCATATAGCAGACAGTCATCAACATATACTCTGTGAATTCATTTAATGTCATGGATGCCGTTTTTCATGGGAAAAGAAAACTCTGGTATTAACATTGATTTTTGATAGGGTCTTTGCATCTTAACTAAACACATTCTAAATTTCTAAAATCAGTATTGCATGGACACGGGTTATGTATTCCGGTTATATGCATGAAATCATTATGCTAAACTCCTCACGGGAAGAGATCTTGGTTGAAGCTGTATAATGAGGGTACATAATTTTATTTGTCAGTTGGTAATGGGTCTGCAGCTGGCATGTCATTTAACTGCTAGTAGTCTTTTGTGATTTCATGTTTATGTCTGAATATTTAGTTCTTTCAGTTTCATTTTTCACAATTGACTCAGTCCTGTTGCTTACTGAATTTTACTGTTGTTACGATTGTTTTTTGATTTATCAGTCCTGTTGCTTACTGAATTTTACTGTTGTTACGATTGTTTTTTTATTTATCACATTGGTTATAGGGGGGAAGGTTTGGGCCTAATAAAACTAGTTTAACCCCGCCCCAGTAGGTTTGCGCCTGTCCTAAGTAAGGAAATTTATTTAGCCTTTGTGTGTCTTGTCAGCTTTCTACTTAGTTTACTTTATGTCTATAGGAGTCTAGGATGGTGTTTATTTCGCTGAACTTGGTTACTCTTTATTTAGGGGCAGACTTCGACCTGCTGTTGGGTGTGGGATTTCCTCACCGTTCATTGAAGATCTTATGGTGGCTTTGAGTTGGTATTACTCCCCCGTTGGGTCTTTGTCCCTTTGACACATTCCCTGTCTCCCTTTTTTTCTCTAGATGCTCTTAGGAAATAAAAATTATTTGTTCTCTCTGTTATATTTTTATGTCACTTCAGAAAAAAATCCAAGGATATTATGCGATACTCAGATCATACATGTAAGTCCATCCTTCCATCATCCAAAGGTTTTAGAAAACCAACTTTTGAAAGAAATTTGATACTGCCTTCAAGCTTGTAAGATATGTTGTAGGCCTAAACCTTGGGATAGTTTGGTTTTGAATTCAATTGACAAAGCTGTTTCAAAGATATGCCCCTCAAACGTCAAGCTTTTGCAAAAAAAATATTGCAGGGTATCATGCAATTTACCATTACCATTTTCAATCTCTTTCACTTTATCACTGTTCTCCAACTTCTCAAATATTTGGACATTTTTCCCCATTTCAAATATTTTTGGCCCCTTTTCCAAATTTCCACGTTAATTTTGGTTTTTCCCATTTCATACTTGTTGTGTTTTCCAATTTTCCTTTTTTATCATTTTTCCCAGTTCCTGAAATTGTGGACCCTTTCTCCCATATCCATAAACCTTGTCAAACCATCTACTGTATATCCATAGGGTCTGTAAGTCTCCTCATGTGACACTGTGATTTCACGATGAATCAAAGATTGGAAAACGTTACCCGCCAAAATATGACGTTTTCAGATTATGACGTTCAAATTTTTGTTTGAAACCTCATGTGTGTTTGTTAAAAAAGTAACTTCCGGGTACAATTTATGTGCCCGGAAGTTTCAAAATTGAACGAGACTTACAGACCCTATTCTGAGGGATCCTGAGCCTACACAATTTTGTAAGGAGTCCATGCATTCCATGATAAAATTTTTCCTTTGTTCATTTTTTGCATTTTTTTTTTTGTTATCTTTATTCTATTCTATTGTTACTGCAATCACAATTAGGAAAATAGCAGTTGAAAAACATAATCAAAGCGCTGAACACTGGAGTGCTGTTTAGGCAGTTATCTTTGAAATAAGAAAAGATGTATAACTTGATATTTAAAAAAAAATTTCAGTCCAAAAGCTTAAATTAGCTCATCTAGATACACCCATATACATTATGTCAAGTGTTTACAGAAAAAACTCAGGAAACCAAAAAGTTAACAGACAAACACAGGGTATACCATAATAGGTCTATCTTTGACAGAGTATAAAAATGTGCACTCAAGTCACAATGACGTCTATCACTATAATAAACATATAAACCAAAGAGTGCAATCATGCAAGTTGAATGGCCAAAATAGGAAACATTAATCAACAAAAGCAATGAACATGAAAGGGCATGTAAAGAAATAAAAAAGTTTTGTTACAGGGTAATTAATTGAATTAAAGAGCTTCATAAGAATAGGGATGGTTAAAATGCATCACACTCAGGCAGTTGACCACCCCTTTTATAACAAAGCACTTTAATTCAATTTATTACTCTGAAACACATTACTTTACAGTGTGAACAGTGAAAACTATGGAATAATCTTCAGATTATCCTCCTGAATCTATCATGGAAGTACCATCATTAAAAAGCTTGGTAAATACTGGGGAGAATTAAAATATTTATGATAATTATTAAACTAGAGGCTCACATGAGCCTGTATCGCTCACCTGGTGACTGGTTTTATTCATTGTCACCAAAAGACCACCCATTCATACTATAAATCAGTTCAGCAGATGTTACATTTTCATTCTTGGATGAGGTACTAACTAAAAATCACAAACTTTGGAAAGGATCACCCAAAGACAATTGTAACCAAGTTTGGTTCCAATTGGCTCAGTAGGTTCAGAGGAGAAGACATTTGAATGCATTTCCTGTAGAGTCCCTATGTTAAACTATGTTCCACGCTGGCGGCCATCTGAACGTAAAAATCACAACCTTTAAAGAGGACCACCCAAGGACTATTGTGACCAAGTTAGTTTCAATTTGACTTGGTAGTTTCAGAGAAGAAGATCTTTGAATACATTTCCCATAGGGTCCTATGTTAAACTATGTCCCGTGCTGGTGACCATCTTGGATGAAGTACGAACATAAAAATCACAAACTTTAAAGGGGACCATCCAAAGACTACTGTGACAAAATTTGGTCCCCATTGGCTCAGTAGTTTCAGAGGAGAAGATCTTTGAATACATTTCCCATAGGGTCCTATGTTAAACTATCTTCCCCACTGGCGGCCATCTTGGATGAGATGGGAACCTGCTGGACATGTTTAGAAATTGTAGTTCTGGAAAACCTCAACACTTTTGCAATTCACATTTAACGTTTATCTCAAACAGTTTTTGAAATGAAAGTAAAAACATTCAAAAATTGTGAAAATTTCTAAGAAAGGGCTGCAATAACTCCTATGTGGGTTGTCAGATTTTCTTCAAAATTGCAGAACATGTAGATCTTACTATGCTGACTATTTTTGTTACATAAACTTCACTTCTATCTTCTACCATTTTCAATTATAAGACTAAAAGTAACGAAAAACTGAATTTTTTATGGAAAAGGGGCAATAACTCCAAGACGGGCAGGTAGATCTCATCATGTTGATCATTTTTACCTGCGTCAGAATTTTGATATCTGTAATGGTTTTTGAGTAATTTGCAAAAAACAGCAATTTACCTCTATGTTCTATTTTTAGTAACAGCAGCCATGTTGTTTGGTCTACGGTCATAAAAATCACAAACTGGAAAGAGCATACCCTTGTGATGATTCAGGCCAAGTTTGGTTAGTATTGGCCCAGTAATTTCAGAGGAGAAGATCTTTGAATAAAAGTTAACGGACAGAGGGCGGACGCCGAGTGATGGCAAAAGCTCACATGGCCTTTGGCCAGGTGAGCTAATAAAGCAGATCTACATATAACAACAGGAAATAACAGTGTTATATCTGCAGGAATGGAGTACAGAAAACGGTACTAGCCTTTTCCGAAATACTTTCAATAGATACTGCTGGGTATTGATATGGATTTTTTGTAGTGTAAAACAAAGTAGTCATGGTACATTTGTAGACTTGGCCTCAGCTTGAAATATTAAGGGAATTTCAAATACTATGTAGCATCATGACACAGGCACTTGTTACCTTACATAGGATGTAGGTACCTCCACTATGTCACCAGTCCCCCTTTTAATACTAGTGACATACATGTAGTTTAGAGTACACAGTCTAAGAAACAAGTGTCTGTTGTGTATCATGACATTAACAAAACCCTACACTTTGAGCTACTGCAAGCTTCTTTTTCAAGTCTAGTAACTTCACAACTTCTGCATCTATCACATTTTTCTCTGCTTTCTTTGACTTCAGATCTCTAACAACTAAACCCTGCAATAAATACATATACAGTAAGTGCAATATTTGGTCCCATCGTACATGCCTCAACTTTTTGAATTTCAAAAATTTTTGTCAGTTTTTTTTTTTATTTTTGATGAAAAAATATATGCGCAATATACTTCACCAATACAATCTGTTAAAATGGATGTAGAAAAGAAGATAGGGACATTATATTTATAAACATGGGTTGTTGATTATTGGTTGCGATTGATACCTTAGATGGTTATTTTAGTGTGGGTTAAATTTCATGAATAAGATTCTAAACCTGTGCCGTTTTATTATAGCAAGGCACTACTGGCAGCCACCTTGGATCTGATGGGAACTTGCCACATTTTTCAAAGGGACCAACTAAGGACTGTTGTGACCAAGTATGGTTCAAATTGGCCAAATGGTCTCAGAGAAGAAGATCTTTGAATGTGTTTTACCATAGGGTCCAATGTTAAACTAAGTTCCCCACTGGCGACCATCTTGGATGAGGTCCACAACTTCCATCATGAAGAAAATTGATGGGTGTTCAATGGAACACTTGTGTCGCCTGCACTACAGATGAGCCATTTTAGCCCAGTAAACCTCTATAATCTGTATTAAAATCTTAAGTATCAGGTGCATATCTAGATAAGAGAAAAACATATTCTGCAAATTTGTTTGGAATATGAATTCTTTTTCTTTTTGCAGAAATTATTCAGATTAACAAACTGAATTAACAAATGAGCTATGTTGGCTTGGCAAACCTCTAAAATCTGTAAAACAAAATTTTTAGTATACTATGCATGACCAGATGTGATAAACAACATACTAAAAGTATGGTTGGAATCTGACAGACATTTTTGAAGGAGTGGCAGATTTACAAACAAATGAGCAATTTTAGCTCAGTGAACCTCTAAAATTTGCAAAATCAAAATTTTAAGTATCAGGTGCACAATTATCAGGTGAATAACATATCCTGAAAGTTCGGTTGGAATATGACTTGTAGCTTGAATTGAAGAATTCCAGATTAATAAACCAAATTAACAAATGAGCAATTTTGGCTCAGTGAACCTCTAAAATCTATAAATTCAAAATTTTATATATAAGATGCGCAATTAGATCATGAAGATGAACAACATATAAGGCAATTTTGGATGAAATGTGACCTATATTTATGATGGAGTTGTATATTTAAACTAACAAGATTAACAAATGAGTTATTTTGGCTCAGTGAACCTCTAAAATCTGTGAAACCAAAATTCTAAGAATCAGGTGCAAAACTACACCAGGTGAACAACATATCCTGAAAGTTTGGTTGGAATCGGACCAGCCATTTTGGAGGATTTGCGGATACAAAACCGACAGACGACGCAGGACGACGATGTAAGACGATGGATAGTAATCCCTATGTGTCGACTCTGCCTACAGCAGACGACACAATAAAATGTAGTCCTTGACATACTAAACAATTTCCTTTAAATCTTAACCTCTATCTCAAATCTTTATTGAAATACAAGGCAAAATGTATAAAGTTACAAAAAAAAAATTGACCAATAAAGGGAAATAACTCCTCTAAACGTATTCAGATTAAAATTTCTAGGTGGGTAGTTCTTGATATGATATCTGTAAAGGTTTTTGAGTTATTTGCCAAAAACTGCAATTTTAGTAATGGCAGCCATGTTGTTTCATCCTCTGACTAATAGAACACAATTTTGAATCTAGATACCCTGGTAATGATTCAGGCCAAGTTTGGTTAAAATTGGAATAGTGGTTTCAGAGGAGAAAATTTTTGAAAAGACGGACGGACGGATGGACGCCAGGTGATGGCCAGGTGAGCTAAAAATCTATGATTTTAAATTGATTCTTTAAATTGAAAGACCATTGGTTAAGGAATAAAATCCACTTAAAATATTGATAGGTTTTGGACCTTGTTTTCAAGATATTTCACATTTTAAAAATTGGTGGGAAAAGGCTCTCTTGGACTTTTACCTTAGTATAACATGGAACCATTACTGATTTCTTTCACATTGAAGGAAAATCTACATTGTAGTAAAATTTTGATTACTGACCTTAAATGACCTACTTTAAGACTTTGATGACTAGAAAATTGGGTGAAATGGGGCAAAATATATTACATAGTAATAATGGGTAAAATCTGAGAAATCCGAATGATATTTAGGAATTTCAAAAACCTCACCTTACTACATCTTTAAGTGTACTTTTGCCGTATTCCATATATAAAAACACTTGTGATATTAGAAAAAGTCATTATGTAAGTTGGTTCTAAGTAATTTCTGACTTCCTATCAAGCCAGATCAATTTTAGAATTAGCACTAAATGTAGTCTTTCAATAAAAAAATCTTAAAGCTTATAAATGCAAGTCAAATTCACTAAAACATCCTCATTTCAGTATCTCTTACTTTATTAATGATCTAAAGTCTGTGGCTTTAGCCACTAGCCCTAAGCCCAAGACTAGCAAAAATACGTCTTGGGCTAGTGAAAATTTGAAGTCACTAGTCAGATGGGCTAGTTAAAATTGTACATGTACCTTTTGAACATAAAATCTTCTATTAGAGCTAGAGAAATTTAGTTTGGGCTACTACCACATGGGACCTTACTAGCCCCTCTGGGTAGTGAACTAGAGGCTCCCAGGAGGCTGTGTCGCTCACCTGGCTTTAAGTTGCCAAAATCATGGTAACATTGAAAGTTATACAGTTTATCATCAGTCTCTCAAACTTTAGTACCTCGAACACCACCAATATCTTGTGCAGTATTTAAAGTCTGATCATGTTTTACTATATTTCTTTGTTGGGCTTTTTTGACATTGAAAATGGTCATCAGCATAAGTTTTGAAGTTGTGACATCAATACCTATTTGAAAACCAAATTTCATTGAAATCTGACACCATTGAATTTTCCTGCCTATTTTGGCAGCCATTTGAAAATGGCAGTCAACAAACAATTTTCAACACCGGTTTTGAAGTAGTGACATCAATATCCACTTGGATACCAAATTTAAATGAAATCAGATAATGTTGAATTTTCTGGCCTTTTTTGGCAGCCATTTTGAAAATGGCAGTCAACAAATAATTTTCACATCGGTTTTGAAGTTTCGACATCAATACCTATTCGGAAACCAAATTTCATTGAAATTGGACAATGTTGAATTTTCCCGCCTTTTTTGACAGCCATTTTGAAATGGCGGTGAACGAACAATTTTTAACATTGGTTTGAATTATAGACTTCAATACCCATTTAGAAACCAAATTCCATTGAAATTTTGACAATGTTAAATTTTCCCGCCTTTTTTTGGCGGCCATTCTGAAAATGCCGGTCAACAAACAATTTTCAGCATCTTTTTTGAAGTCGCAACATCAATATCCACTTGTATACCAAATTTCATTGAAATCGGACAATATTGAATTTTCCCGCCTTTTGGAAATATTGGTCAAAGAACAATTTTTAACATTGGTTTGAATTTGTGACCTCAAAACCTATTTGGAAACAAAATTTCATTGAAATTGGACAATGTTGAATTTTCCCGCCTTTTTTGGCCGCCATTTTGAAAATGGCAGTCAGCGAACAATTTTCAGTACCTGTTTTGAAGTCGCAACATCAATATCCACTTGGAAACCAAATTTCATTGAAATCGGACAATGTTGAATTTTCCCGCCTTTTTTTGACGGCCATTTTGAAAATGGTGGTCAATGAACAATTTAATACACCAGTTTACTCGTTGCCATAGCATATGGCAAACATTTTAATCGATTTACACTAAACCTTCATCTTCTGTAGTTATGGATATAAAAGACAACAAAATATGAAAATTCCATGAAAAAGGGCAACAACTCCTATAAAGATTTTTGGATTTTCTTCAAAATTTCAGGGTGGGTAGATCTTGATATGCTGAACCTTTTTGCAATTTACACTTGACCTCTATCTGTTACACTTTTTAAAATAAAAAAAAATATAAATCAAAATTTTGAAATATTTATGGAAAAAAGGGCAATAACTCCAACACTAGATTTCGGATTTTCTTTAAACTTGCAGGGCGGGTAGATCTTAACATGCTGATTATTTTCACTCCTATCAGATTTTTTATATCTGTAACGGTTTTCGAGTTATTTGCAAAAAAATGCAAATTACCCCTTTGTTCTATTTTTAGTAACAGCAGCCATGTTGCTTGGTTTTCGAACTAATCGAACATAATTTTGAAACTGTTTACCCTGGTGATGATTCAGGTCAAGTTTGGTAACAATTGGCCCAGTGGCTTCTGAGGAGAAGATTTTTTAAATTGATGACAAAAAGTATCAAATTTCTTAAATTTGACAACTCCTATATGGGTAGTGAGATTTTCTTCAAAATTTCAAGGTGGGTGGATCTGGAAATGCTGAACATTTTTGCAATTTAAAGTTGACCTCTATCTGTTATAGTTTTTGCCATAAAAAATAAAGAATATCAAAATTTTTGAAATTTTCATGGAAAAAGGGCAATGACTCTAAGACAGGTTTTCAGATTTTCTTCAAAATTGCAGGGCAGGTAGATCTTGTCATGCTGATCACTTTTACTTGGGTCAGATTTTTGATATCTGTAATGGTTTTTGAGTTATTTGCCAAAAACTGCAATTTACCCCTATGTGCTATTTTTAGTAACGGCAGCCATGTTGTTTGGTCCTCGGACTAATCGAACACAATTTTGAATCTAGATACCCTGGTGATGATTCAGGCCAAGTTTGGTTCAAATTGGCCTAGTGGTTTCAGAGAAGATTTTTGAAAAAGTTTACGACGGACGCCAAGTGATGGCAATAGCTCACATGGCCTTTTAGGCCTGGTGAGCTAATAGGAAGTTTTTGGCACAGACTGATCTTAATGTTTCAAGTAAATACAATCTTTATAAATATTTTCTACATTATCCTAGACAAAAATGTTTAATAACATCTACAATATGTAGTTATACCTGTTTTGTAACTTCTTCTGTTAAGGCCTCTACTTCAGCACTGTTCACTAGACCATTAGCTTCTGTCGGTATTTTAGCTGCTGGTTTCTCACCCTGTAATAACAATTATTTAGTTTATCATAAATATATTCACATTAGATATCAAACAACTTTACGTAGAGTAGATGGTATTCTTATTACTACAACAACCAATATTTGTCACACATACCTGCAAACTAATTATATTTGTGGGGTATTCCTAAATGAGAGCTTTCTCAAAGCCTTGCTTGACAAACAAGTTATAAGTGTATTCCATAATGATTGTAATTTTATAAAGACAGGGAATTTAGGCCCCCTTTAGTAGTTTTATGATATCCTTGAAGTTGTCTCATGTCTCTAATTACCCATGAGCATTTTGACAAGCTGACAGATATGGCTGCATCTACATGTATTCTCAAGTACATGCTCAAGCCAACTTCTACCTTGAAAATAAAAGTAGTTCATAATATTTAGAACATTTTACAGTTTAAATTTAACATCTAAAAAGTTTTTGAAATATAAGATATAAACAACATGTATAAGAGCTGAAGGAATTGGTTTGTGTTGAAGTTATATAATTCACCTCAATCTTACCGTGTATACTCAATTATATGTCAGAAAGTTGGCAGCTAAAATTCGTTTCCAGAGAAGAGATTCAACTTATACGAGTAACCAAAAACCAACAAGATGTGTTTGTGAAACACTACATATGCCCCCAGCACCAATTTATTAGTGTAATAAATTTGAAAATGGAATATTAATATTTTGGTTAGAGTTATCTTTCTTTACATACAAAAAAAATGAAAATGGAATTTTTAAAAAATTTTGACCTCTATGACCTTGACCTTTGACCTGACCTAATTTTTTTCTTGCATATTAATGTTCCTCTTGACTAGATCTATACACTTGCCAAGTATGATAAGTCTATCCTTAATAGTTCAAAAGTTATAGCTGAGGTTAAAGTTTCGGACGCACAGACAGACGCACACACACACATTTACTCCACATCCTCTCGTAAAACACACACACACAGACAGGACAAAAACAATATGCCCCCGATCAGTGATCTGGGGGCATAAAAAGTAAAGTCGAGAACGCAAAATGTCTGGGAGACACATGCAGTGATGACCAAATATAGTTTGTCGGTATTCAACAATTATCTGGACGTTTGAGACATTATTTATTACTTTTAATAAAAGTAATAAACATTTTTTGAGTTGTTTTCTAACTTAATTCACAAACATAATGGGGGTACTTTATGTGAATTTGCATTTCACTATTTGTGTACTATGTTGATTTCACTGATTACCGAAAAACAACAATAACTAACACCTTTCTTGCAGGAGTGTCATATCCTATCTTACATGAACATTTCCTGTCCTGTTTATTCTTTTTTAACATTTAGTCCATATAAAAGACATAATTTATATTTTAATTCCAAACGAAGACCGGCTTTAAAAATTTTCAATATAGGAAACACATACTTTTGATCTCATTTCGTTTATCATATTTTTGGGTTTATGGTCGTAACATATAAGAAAACAAAGTTCAGTTATTCCCCCTAAATACAATGTCTTCGCCAGAAATATGAAGAAAGCTGCTTTTGGCACATATAAAATGCTTAACACGCAGCATTTATCTCGTGTAGAAGATATTCTTTTATTCCAATGTATGCATTATAATAAATTACAGCAATTTCATGTTGAAGTTTTGGTACACAACTTAACCATGATCAAAGACCGACTTATAATCGTGATCAACGCTAATTACCAAGTTTTCTTCCCTGAAAAAACCTTCTGACTTATAATAAAACCGACTTATAATTAAAAATATATGGTTGTCCAATTTCAAATAATGATTCATTTTAGGATCAAATAAAGGGATTGAAAAACTGAGGTACAGCTGAAGTACATGTATAACATATTTATTTCTTAATCATTTCCTGCAGTTTCAACATTTTTGTTACCGAAATATTTTATGCAAAGGATATCACAATGTTTCTGACTTCACGGCCACTGTTTACGCACGTTTTTCAAATGCATGCAACACCCCTCATGAACATGAGCAACCATGCAAGTCAAATTTTGTACATGGATCGCCAACTACAGGAGATCCCAACAAAGTTAACAATAATCATAAAGCTCAGACAACTAAAATAAGCCAATCAGAGAAAATGAAACTACCTGCATGCATAGTGTTTATTTATATCCATATGCAAATTAACATACATGCACATTGAGAGCAAATTTGGCATTTCTACGGAAGCAATCAAATAATCGCGAATCCTTAACACAGTCAAAGATCTCCCATTTCTGATTACGGTGGAGTCAAAGATACATCCAGATATTAGTATGTCTCTAATCAAAACCGATATCCAAAGGTAAACGAATGAACATTAAGTTGATGGAGAGAGACTGAATTAATATTATATTCGGGTTTATGCAGAAATTGCTGCGTGAGTGACAACAAGATATTTAACACATTAAAACATCATGAAAATGTAAACCAGAGGCTCCCAGGAGCCTGTATCGCTCACCTGGCTTTCAGTTGCCACAATCAAGGAAACATTGTAAATTATACAGTTGATCTTCAGTTTCTCATACTTGCGTAGCTCAAACACCTCCAATATCTTGAACTATTTTTAAAGTCTGATCATGTTTTACTATATTTCTTTGTTGGGCTTTTTTGACAAAAAAC
>MJUU01060510.1:67617-89566 GCA_002080025.1 Modiolus philippinarum
CAAGACCAAGCTATATACCAAATATCATTGACTTCTAGCTTCTAGTTATTGAGAAATGGACTTAAGCAAAAAAACTTAACCTGGTCACTGGACCGCGAAATATAGGTCAAGGTCACATGATTTTGGATCCGACAGATAGGGTTCGCCGTAAGCTACATATGGACCAAATATAAAGTTCCTACATCAATGGCTTCTGTATTAAAACTTGAGTTTACGCCGCCGTCGCCGTCATACTTTGCACGCCTATGTCTCGCTTTCGCGACTTTCGTCGCGGGCGAGACAAAAATCTGTATTGCATGGACACGGGTTATGAATTCCGGTATATGCAAGAAATCATTATGCTAAACTCCTCACAGGAAGGGATCTTGGTGGAAGCTGTATACTCAGGGTACATAACTTACTTTGTCAGTTGGTAATGGGTCTGGAGCTGGCATGTCAGTTAACTGCTAGTAGTCTCTTGTGATTTCATGTTTATGTCTGTATATTTAGTTCTTTCAATTTCATTTTTCACAATTGACTCAGTCCTGTTGCCAACTGAATTTTACTGTTGTTACGATTGTTTTTTGATTTATCACATTGGCTGTAGGGGGAAGGTTTGGGCCTTATAAAACTAGTTTAACCCCACCGCAGCAGGCTTGCACCTGTACTAAATCAGGAAATTTGTTATGCCTGTGTCTTTTCTATTTAAGTATTTTGGTATATGCATGAAATCATTATGCTAAATTCTTCAAAGGAATGGATCTCGGTGGAAGTTGTATACTGAGGGCACATAATTTTATTTGTCATTTGGTAATGGGTCTGGAGCTGGCATGTCAGTTAATTGCTAGTAGTCTTTTGTGATTTCATGTTTATGTCCGTATATTTAGTTCTTTCAGTTTAATTTTTTCACAATTGACTCAGTCCGGTTGCTAACTGAATTTTACTGTTACTGTTGTTATTTGATTTATCACATTGGCTAGGGGAAACGTTTGGGCCCAATAAAACTAGTTTAACCCCACCTGTCCTAAGTCAGGAAATTTATTAAGCCTTTGTGTGTCTTGCCTTTTTCTAGTTAGTTTACTTTATGTCTATAGGAGTCTAGGATGATGTTTATTTCCCTGAACTTGATTACTCTTTATTCAGGGGCAGACTCCGACCTGCCGTTGGGAGTGGGGTTTTCTCACCGTTCATTGAAGATCTTATGGTGGCTTTGAGTTGTTTTTACTCCCCTTTGGGTCATTGTCTCTTTGACACATTCCCCGTTTCCCTTCTTTTTTCTATTGGTACAGGGAAATAACCGATCAAGGTTTCTCATTAAAACAATGGGTGAGCTCAGGTGCACTTGTAGAATAAGCATCTTCTGCTTCTTATAAGACACCTGAAATGTTGAACATATCAATTTCTTTCAAAAGTTATTAGATGTAAACCTTTTGTGGTACAGATTGACAAACAGGCAGATGGTTGGACCAAGAGATATACATACAACTGAGGTCATCACTCAATACCCTGCCACCTTGTGTGGTGGTGTATAAAAATTACAATATGGGAAATTTTAATACACTTCAATAATAAATGAAGGCAATAATTTCAAAATTTAAAGAATATTTTTTACCATTGCAGTCTTAAATTTTCCAGTGAATTTCCATGTGCTTTTTCTTTTTGCCTCTTAACAATTCTGTTCAATACTTTTATCATTATCCAGGGATGCAAATTACCAGGGGCCCAGTAGCCCAAGGCCCCTTAAATTTGACGTGGGCTACTAAAATTTTAAAACCAGTAGCCCAGGCTGCTACTGAAATATCCTGAAATTTTGGTTGACAATATAGTGCTGGGCTAGTAAAATTTTGGCTGGGCTACTGAATTTTGTTTGGCAGGGGCCCAGGTGGCCACTTTGCCAATATTGCGAATTTTCATCCCCGTTATCCTCATTTTAACCAAGGATAGAAAAAAGAAGGGAAACGAGGAATGTGTCAGAGACAACGACCCAAAGGGGAGTAATAACGACTCAAAATCACCACAAGATCTTCAATGAATGGTGAGGAAAACCCCACACCCAATGGCAGGTCGGAGTCGGCCCCTAAATAAAGAGTAATAAAGTTCAGCGAAATAAACATCATCCTAGACTTCTATAGACATAAAGTAAACTAACTAAGTAATAAAGTTCAGCGAAATAAACATCATCCTAGACTTCTATAGACATAAAGTAAACTAACTAGAAAACAGACAAGACACACAAAGGCTTAATAAATTTCCTGACTCAGAACAGGTGCAAACCTGCTGCAGCAGGGTTAAACTAGTTTTATTGGGCCCAAACCTTCCCCCTATAGCCAATGTGATCAATCAAACAAGATGTGTTTGTGAAACACTACATATGCCCCCAGATTCCCAATTTTACCCCTTTTGGACCCCTATGACCTTGACCTTTGACCTTTGACCTAATTTTTTTTTGCATATTTATGTTCGTCTTGACAAGACCTATACACTTGCCAAGTATCAAAAGTCTACCTTATATAGTTCAAAAGTTATAGCCAAGGTTAAAGTTTCGGACAAACAGACAGACAGACAGACAGACAGGACAAAAACAATATGCCCCCCGTTCCTCGATCTGGGGGCATAAAAACAATTGTAACAACATTAAAATTCAGTTGGCAACAGGACTGAGTCAATTGTGAAAAATGAAACTGAAAGAACTAAATATATGGACATTAACATGAAATCACAAGAGACTACTATCAGTTAACTGACATGCCAGCTCCAAACCCATTACCAACTGACAAATTAAGTTATGTGCCCTCAGTATACAGCTTCCACCAAGATCCCTTCCTGTGAGGAGTAATGCTTGACGTGATTTCTCACGTTTTGTGACATGGATGCAAACAAAAAGTCGCACCATTCTTTTATCACCACAGTGTGGTTGGTAATATAACTTTCTGTAGCACCCAAATTGCATTTAGTGGCATTTTTGCCATATTTTAAATGAAAACACCTGAAATGTCAAATAAATTACCTTATCTGTATAGCCTGCCAAGGGTACCTGTGTACCCCATTTCAGATCTCTACTAATACAGCGAGGCTTTAGCCCGTCACGTATCCAGGAATTTGTTATCACTTTAGCATTATTTGTCCATGTCCCAGAACTAAATACTTTATCTAAATGTTTCTGTAGCTGAGGTTCCACCTACAAAAAATGTTTATATTAAAATAAGCAAACTTAAGATAAATGGTCTGTATGTCTCTTAACATAGTTAATATGGTATTAAAAAATGATATGACATGTTTTTCAATATGAGATATACATGTATGAGCATTTCGACTTCATTGCATTTATATCCCACCATGTGAATATAATGACCCATCAATAATGCTCACTGAAAATAATATGACAAGAGTTAAGTGCATATTTTTATCCACTTGAAAAAATTATTAAACTCATAGATATTAAGCCTGTCTGCACTTGGCCTGTCACCTATTTAGTAGTTGAGAAACAAATAAACCTGGCTTCTTGCAGAAACTTTACTGAGTTACTAAACCATGATATTCTAAATTTAAGGTAAAAGGAAAAACAGTTTATACGAATTGAAAGTCTATGAATACATCAAACGTTATTAAACTTACTACATAGCAGGTACAATTCTGCATATTCATTGAATTTTTGTAAGTGTGAAAATGAAAACTTGAAAAATCAAGATCAAATATCACTACAGTGAAACCTGTCTAAACCGAACCTCTCTGGGGCTGAAGAATTTGTTCAGTTTAGACAGGTGTTCGGTTTACACAGGCTCAAAATAAAAAGAAATTGATAGAAAAGGTCTTCCGATTGTGTTTGGTTTAGACATGTTTTCGGTTTAGTGAGGGTTTGGTTTAGACAGGTTTCACTGTATATTGGTTTAGACAGGTTTTCAGTTTACACAGGCTCAATATAAAAAGAAAATTGATAGAAAAGGTCTTCACATTGTGTTTGGTTTAGACAGGTTTTCGGTTTAGTGAGGGTTTGGTTTAGACAGGTTTCACTGTATATATGTTTGTTCTTGCCATTATTGTCCATCAGAAAGGGTGATGACCACTAAAAATTAAATACGCTCNACCATAAAAAACTAACTTCTGTATTTATCACCAGGTCACTGGAATTCCTATGGGTACCAATTGTGCACCACTTATAGCGGACCTCTTTTTGTACTGCTACGAATCTCAGTTTATGACCAACATCAGCAAATACCCATCTAAACAGCATTTAATTGAATAGTTTAACAACATAATTCATAAGGGTTATAATTACGATATTGTCGTCAAGTCATTACGTGGCCTTCTTTGGTATTGATATTGATTTTTTGATAGGGTCTTTGCATTTTAACTAAACACATTCTAAATTTCTAAAATCTGTATTGCATGGACACGGGTTATGAATTCCAGTACATGTATATGCAAGAAATCATTATGCTAAACTCCTCACAGGAAGGGATCTTGGTGGAAGCTGTATACTCAGGGTACATAACTTACTTTGTCAGTTGGTAATGGGTCTGGAGCTGGCATGTCAGTTAACTGCTAGTAGTCTCTTGTGATTTCATGTTTATGTCCGTATATTTAGTTCTTTCAATTTCATTTTTCACAATTGACTCAGTCCTGTTGCCAACTGAATTTTACTGTTGTTACGATTGTTTTTTGATTTATCACATTGGCTGTAGGGGGAAGGTTTGGGCCCAATAAAACTAGTTTAACCCCACCGCAGCAGGCTTGCACCTGTCCTAAATCAGGAAATTTGTTATGCCTTTGTGTGTCTTTTCTGTTTAAGTATTTTGGTATATGCATGAAATCATTATGCTCAATTCTTCAAGGGAATGGATCTCGGTGGAAGTTGTATACTGAGGGTACATAATTTTATTTGTCATTTGGTAATGGGTCTGGAGCTGGCATGTCAGTTAATTGCTAGTAGTCTTTTGTGATTTCATGTTTATGTCCATATATTTAGTTCTTTCAGTTTAATTTTTTCACAATTGACTCAGTCCGGTTGCTAACTGAATTTCACTGTTACTGTTGTTATTTGATTTATCACATTGGCTAGGGGAAACGTTTGGGCCCAATAAAATTAGTTTAACCCCACCTGTCCTAAGTCAGGAATTTTATTAAGCCTTTGTGTGTCTTGCCTTTTTCTAGTTAGTTTACTTTATGTCTATAGAAGTCTAGGATGATGTTTATTTCCCTGAACTTGATTACTCTTTATTCAGGGGCAGACTCCGACCTGCCATTGGGTGTGGGGTTTCCTCACCGTTCATTGAAGATCTTATGGTGGCTTTGAGTTGTTTTTACTCCCCCTTGGGTCATTGTCTCTTTGACACATTCCACGTTTCCTTTCTTTTTTCTATTGGTACAGGGAAATAACCGATCGAGGTTTCTCATTAAAACAATGGGTGAGTTCAGGTGCACTTGTAGAATAAGCATCTCCTGCTTCTTATAAGACACCTGAAATGTTTAACATACATGTATCAATTTCTGTCAAAAGTTATTAGATGTAAACCTTTTGTGGTACAGATTGACAAACAGGCAGATGGTTGGACCAAGAGATATACATACAACTGAGGTCATCACTCAATACCCTGCCACCTTGTGTGGTGGTGTATAAAAATTGAAATGTGGGAAATTTTAATACACTTCAATAATAAATGAAGGCAATAATTTCAAAATTTACAGAATATTTTTTACCATTGCAGTCTTAAATTTTCCAGTGAATTTCTATGTGCTTTTTCTTTTTGCCTCTTAACAATTCTGTTCAATACTTTTATCATTATCCTCATTTTAACCAAGGATTGAAAAAAGAAGGGAAACGGGGAATGTGTCAAAGAGACAACGACCCAAAGGGGAGTAATAACGACTCAAAACCACCATAAGATCTTCAATGAATGGTGAGGAAAACCCCACACCCAATGGCAGGTCGGAGTCGGCCCCTAAATAAAGAGTAATAAAGTTCAGCGAAATAAACATCACCCTAGACTTCTATAGACATAAAGTAAACTAACTAGAAAAAAGACAAGACACACAAAGGCTTAATAAACTTCCTGTCTTAGGACAGGTGCAAACCTGCTGCGGCGGGGTTAAACTAGTTTTATTGGGCCCAAACCTTCCCCCTATAGCCAATGTGATCAATCAAAAAACAATCGTAACAACATTAAAATTCAGTTGGCAACAGGACTGTGTCAATTTAGAAAAATGAAACTGAAAGAACTAAATATACGGACATAAACATGAAATCACAAGAGACTACTAGCAGTTAACTGACATGCCAGCTCCAAACCCATTACCAACTGACAAATTAAGTTATCTGCCCTCAGTATACAGCTTCCACCAAGATCCCTTCCTGTGTGGAGTAATGCTTGACGTGACTTCTCACTTTTTGTGACATGGATGCAAACACAAAGTCGCACCATTCTTTTATCACCACAGTGTAGTTGGTAATACAACTTTCTGTAGCACCCAAGTTGCATTTAGTGGCATTTTTGCCATATTTTAAATGAAAACACCTGAAATGTCAAACAAATTACCTTATCTGTATAGCCTGCCAAGGGTACCTGTGTACCCCATTTCAGATCTCTACTAATACAGCGAGGCTTTAGCCCGTCACGTATCCAGGAATTTGTTATCACTTTAGCATTATTTGTCCATGTCCCAGAACTAAATACTTTATCTAAATGTTTCTGTAGCTGAGGTTCCACCTACAAAAAATGTTTATATTAAAATAAGCAAACTTAAGATAAATGGTCTGTATGTCTCTTAACATAGTTAATATGGTACTAAAAAATAATATGACATGTTTTTCAATATGAGATATACATGTATGAGCATTTCGACTTCATTGCATTTATATCCCACCATGTGAATATAATGACCCATCAATAATGCTCACTGAAAATAATATGACAAGAGTTAAGTGCATATTTTTATCCACTTGAAAAAATTATTAAACTCATAGATATTAAGCCTGTCTGCACTTGGACTTTCACCTATTTAGTAGTTGAGAAACAAATAAACCTGGCTTCTTGCAGAAACTTTACTGAGTTACTAAACCATGATATTTTAAATTCAAGGTAAAAGGAAAAACAGTTTATACGAACTGAAAATCTATGAATACATCAAACGTTATTAAACTAACTACATAGCAGGTACAATTCTGTATATTCATTGAATTTTTGTAAGTGTGAAAATGAAAACTTGAGAAATCAAGATCAAATATCACTACAGTGAAACCTGTCTAAACCGAACCTCTCTGGGGCTGAAGAATTTGTTTAGTTTAGACAGGTGTTCGGTTTACACAGGCTCAAAATAAAAAGAAATTGCTAGAAAAGGTCTTCCGATTGTGTTTGGTTTAGACAGGTTTTCGGTTTAGTGAGGGTTTGGTTTAGACAGGTTTCACTGTATATTGGTTTAGACAGGTTTTCAGTTTACACAGGCTCAATATAAAAAGAAATTGATAGAAAAGGTCTTCACATTGTGTTTGGTTTAGACAGGTTTTCGGTTAAGTGAGGGTTTGGTTTAGACAGGTTTCACTGTATATATGTTTGTTCTTGCCATTATTGTCCATCAGAAAGGGTGATGACCACTAAAAATTAAATACGCTCCTAGAGAAAATGAGAGATAATGAGAAAATTACCTTCTATGCTTTATATTCATATCAGAAGGAGAACCATTAAGAGGCATATGTATCAGTAAAAACAGAGGTTTGTTTGATGACGCTGAACTGAGCATGTTATTACCTTGGGTAAATCTAAAAATAGATGCTGCGTAGATTTGATGACAGGTGTTGCTTTACATAATTTACATTTAGGATTCCGAAGTTCTACAGCATTTATAAGTTTCCCACATTTATCACACTGGTCGCCTCTTGCATCCTCATAGGTACAAAGAGGACAGGTACCTTCCACAAATCTGTCTGCCAAAAACCTGCAAAATATTGGAAAACTTCAGAAACAGGTCTACAAAGATATCCATTTGTTTATGAAATTTGCAAAATTTGTTTATAATTTTTTTTAATTTTGCCAAAATAGAAACGGTGAAAGATTCAGTGTGAAAAATAAGTAATTACTACGGAATTTTTTTTTTTTTACAACATTGAGATTTTTCTGCAATACAGAATGACGCAGATAACAATCTGAAATACAAAACTGGTGTCATTCCTGAAATAATTAATGATTTTGATCATCAAAATTATAAATTTTGTAATAAACTGAATATTTTGTTGATTATACAAATCCCAGAAAAGCAATACTATAAAATACAAACCTATCACAAGCTGTACAGTGTAGCTGGTCTATACTGTCTTTTAATATATACCCTTGGTTGTATAACTTCCAGAAAATATCCTGGGCTATCCTATAAATAATCAAAAGTAGCAATGTCATTCAAATATTAAAAGGCATGAAAAAGATCCCAAACTCTATTAATCATATATATTTTGTACTAGGTTTGTAAGCACAATAAACTGCCCACCTCTCTGTGTCTCAAAAGTCCTGTAGGAAATTTTTTGTGGAACAGACCAAAAAGCTTGTACAGGGCAGGGGTCTAGGGCTGAGGAAATATAATGCAAAATCCTTGCCTATAAGGGATTTCATGATACTAAATACAGGATTGAAAGAAATAATTTTTTTTACACAAAACTTTCATTATCAGAAGCATGTATCAAAGTCAATATTTAAAGTATTGTTAAACAAATATTATGGAATGATATCCAAGTATAACACTTCATGCCCTTCAGTTTGCCATAGGGGCCTAAAAATTACAACTGCAATTGAATTTTTTTCTGTTTTTTTTTCTCTCGAACTCTCCTTGTAATATAACTGCAATTCTGCTCCAAGCTGACATTAAAACAATAATCAAATAATTATTCTTTCAAACTCTTCTGACATAATGCATAAAGCCACATTCACCAAATATTTTTTCAAGTACATGTACCTTTGCATCACCTAGTCTGATCATTTCTAGAATTACACTAATCAAATGAATTCATATCAACCTTACAATCAAAATCCTCATTAAAGGAGGTAACTCCAAAATTTTGAGCCTCTTTTCTCTTTTATTTATGTTTAAGATTTTAATATTATTTCATCATTTCATTTCAATGTTCTCCATATAGGACAGCTACACTAATATTCTTATTCTGTCTATTTTATACAACATTCAGCTGTCTGGCAACATATATTTTTATTTTCATGCAAAGTTGTTAAGGATAAAGGTCCCTTTTTCAGTTCAATGTTAAGAATATAGGAATTTTATGTGAAATCCCCAGCCCCAAACAGCTTGTTGGTTTTTACCCAAAATATATCTGCAGATTATTGATATAATTACACATGCAGAGCTACAATTATTTCATGGTAAGGCCAAAAAAAAAATATGTGTTTCCGGTTACCCGACCGACCCTAATTTTTCCTTCCGACCCTAACGTTTTTTTTTTCCATACTTCAAAATGTTCTTGTTTGACCTCGATCGTTTTAGCGGTAGTCTTCCGTTTTGTTGGAAGCAACACCACTCGGATGAGTCTTTTTCCACAACCGCTAGCATTATTCATCAGAAAATGCATGAAGAATCGTTAAAATCAACAGGATTCCCGACTCCTGTTGTCAAATCCACCATTTTTACTCGTCTGATTTACACTTCCTGTTTTAGCGGTATGACTAAACACCGGAAATACGGCAATGACAAACAGACAATGCAACGGACGAAAAATACGAAGCAAAAAAAAACAAAAAAAACAAAAAAAAAAAAAAAAACTTTTTGCCGACCTACCGACCCTATTTTCATATACCTTGTAACCGGAAACACACATATATTTTTTTTTGGCCTAATAGGTTAAATTTTTTTTTTTGGACTTGAAGGAAAAAATCATCATGTAAATGTGGTAATTGGATGTTTTTTAGGACGTAAGTGTGGTCTGTTTGAATCATTTGCCAATTGCTATGTGGGTAATGGCCAATATTTCATCATTTGTAGATTGTTTTTGCAAAAAATGGTAGATTTATATGCATAAATGAAACAGTTATCTGCAAACAAAGTTTGATGAAGAATATTATTTACAGATAACTTACGTTGTTTGTTCATTTGTAGTAGTTCTACCAAAGTAATCAAAGTCTATATTAAACCACTGGTAAATTTCTGTATGTATCTTGTTATATTTATCACAGATCTGTTGTGGTGTTAGTTTCTCTTCGATAGCCTTGGTCTCTGTCGCTGTACCATACTCATCAGTTCCACATATATATAAGCAGTTATACCCTCTTAACCTGCAATATCTGTAGAGAAAATCTAAAACTTAATAAGATGTAATTTTTAAATTGGAAAGAATGATAGATAAATTGCTTCCAGTGGAGCAAATCATTTTGTCACATTATAAGCTTACATTTTATTTTTAAAGAGTTTGTAAATGAGGAAACTGCTCCTGAAATCTCTATAAAAATATACTATTTCCCTCCTGATCTCCAAATGCATTTCCTCAAATGAGCATTTATCTTCAAATAATTGAATTTCATTCTTGTTATCATATCAACCTTTAATGTCATTCCAATGTAACACAAAATTTATTGCCAATAGAAGTCAGCTTTTAGAGCTTGTCCTTTCACAGTGATGTGCTCATGCCTGTTCTTCAGTCTAAGCTCATGTTCTTCGATGTTAGTGTGTTCCTCATTGTACACTCATGTGTTCTTTGGTTACAAGCTCTGTGGAGTGTTTGAATATATTACAAATTCTTCTAACTCCTCTTCTATGAACCAATTGCAAGCTATAATGAAAATACTCAGCACATTTTGGTATGTGAGAGGTACTAAAAATGTCCTAACTCTTCTTTAATCTGAAGAAGTCCATTCAAGAATATGGTATAAAAGATCTGCTACTAGGGAAAAACATTATGTTTTTGTGAAACACTACATGCCCCCAGCACCACTTGTATTTTTTAATAAATTTGAAAATTTTGGTTAGAGTTATCTTTCTTTACATACAAAACATATGAAAATGAAATCTAAGACTTAAATTTTGACCTCTGTGACCTTGACCTTTGACCTGACCTAATTTTTTGGGGCATATTTATGTTCCTTTTGACTAGCTCTATATACTTGCCAGGTGTGATAAGTTTATCTTTAATAGTTCAAAAGTTATAGCCAAGGTTAAAGTTTTGGACGCACAGACAGACAGACAGACAGGACAATAAACTGTGGACACAGGATATGTCTAGCCCGCCCCTTGCATCGCCTTAATTTGCACATTGATCTACTGCAGCAGAAATAAAAATAAAATATAATCTTAAACTGTGTTTACATAAGCTGTACAAACTTCTTGCTAAAAACTTAAAGTGATGGTTCATGCGTGACTAAGGGGCCAGGGCAACCATCCAGGCGTGGAATCGGTAAATACTCCCCAAGACGCAACTTCATATCAAATATCAAGTGCCTAGGACTACTGGTATAGGCTGTACAAACTGCTTGCTAAAAACTTAATGTGATCATTCATGCGTAACTAAGGGGCAAGGGCCACCATCTGGGCATTGAATTGGTATGTACTCCACAAGACGCAACTGCATGTCAAATATCAAGTGCCTAGGATTACTGTTATAGGCTGTACAAACTGCTTGCTAAAAACTTCATGTGATCTTTCATGCATGACTAAGGGACCAGGGCCACTATCTGAGTATGGAATCGGTATGTACTCCCCAAGACGCAACTGCATATCAAATATCAAGTGCCTAGGACTACTGGTATGGGCTGTACAAACTGCTTGCTAAAAACTTAATGTGATCGTTCATGCTTGACTAAGGGGCCAGGGCCACCCTCCGGGCGTGGAATCGGTATGTACTCCCCAAGAGGCAACTGCATGTCAAATATCAAGTGCCAAGGACTACTGGTATAGGCTGTACAAACTGCTTGCTAAAAACTTTATGTGATCGTTTATGCATGACTAAGGGGCCAGGGCCACTATCCAGGCGTGGAATGGGCATGTACTCCCCAAGATGCAACTGCATATCAAATATCAAGTGCCTAGGACTACTGGTATAGGCTGTACAAACTGCTTGCTAAAAACTTAATGTGATCGTTCATGCTTGACTAAGGGTCCAGGGCCACCCTCCGGGCGTGGAATTGGTATGTACTCCCCAAGACGCAACTGCATGTCAAATATCAAGTGCCAAGGACTACTGGTATAGGCTGTACAAACTGCTTGCTAAAAACTTAATATGATTGTTCATGAGTGACTAAGGGGCCACGGCCATAATCTAAGTAGGGATTTGAGTTGTACCCATAACAATGCAACTGCACATCAAATACTATGGACCTACAACTAACATAAGCTTGTTAAGGTGTCTCGGTGGTATTATTCAGCCATTTTCGTGTATTAATTGTTCATTTAGGTTTCATTCATTAAGAAATTTAACAAAATAGTTATTTAAATGAAAAGAAACTTCAAATGTATTTAAAATTTATATTCCTAATCATTTTTATAACATTTTCGGTAGAAAAACGTGAGCTAAAAAACATGAGCTTTAAATCTGTTGCTGGATTTACAGAACACAGAAATTATTCAAGGGAGATAATTTCATAAAATATTTTAACAAAGATATCACTAGAGAAATTAACATTTTGCAATTTTTCTCTCGTATTTCCACGGTAACCCCTAATTTTTATTTTTTATATGTAAACTACATAATGATAATTAAACACATGCAAAGTATGAAAAAATTCTATAAACTGTAGATTTTCAAACTATCCTCCCATATGATCATTTTCCCTATAATTTCTATGTAAAATCCTGAAATTTTCAAATTCAGATTTTGCGCTTAAATGCACAGTGACCCCAAAATTTTATTTAATATTTTGAACAATAATACAGTTATGTTTCTACACAGAAAATTTTACAAAATTCTATAATAGGAACTTAATACCCTGCAGACACCTTAATTCATAATAGATTGCCGCCACCACCGGAAACGCTATCCCTAAGTCTCGCTTCCGCGACTTTCATCGCGGGTGAGACAAAATCAATAAAACTGGGGTCATCAAAAATAAAATGTGTCTATGGAAAATGGATACCTCCGCCAGATAGTTATCTGCAAACAGGAAGTAGATGAGCGACAGACTTCTTAACAAGACACTACAACTTGCCATATCAAAGCCCAGGCCATATATCAAATCACTGCTACATAGACAAGCTGAGAAATGCTTAACAAAAACTCTTAGATATATTTAGGACAGATGGTCAAGGATTAAACCTAATGTCCTATCTCCTAACGGTAGGGGATAAAAACATTTCTGACATGTCCAGGTACAAAGCCTAACATAGTATGACACAAATTCTTGAAACAAAATAATTTTTTAATCTGCCTTTCTAAAATAAGTTCTTCAGCTCCACTTGTACATATGACATATAAAAATCAAAACTTGCTCTCTATTTTTACTCTTCCCTTTTCTTACTACATTTTACCTGGAGAAGACGTCAGCACTAAGTACACATCCTATAATGTTACCTAAATGTGGTACATTGTTGACATATGGCAAAGCACTGGTTATAAGTATATTTCTACCCTCATCTTTTGGTAATCTGAAAATAGAATGGTTCAATCAATCAAGGTATCCTGACAGAAACTCAACATGTCAACATTTTAAAACATAGGTAATCAACGATTACAAAGTTCGCTTCTTTATGGCATGTGGACACAGAAACCCAATTTGGCCAGGGTGCTCATTTACCATACCTTATGCATGTATACAAAGGCTAGATGATACCATGTACAGTAACTGAGACCTGAATTCAGACATAAACGGAAAAGTGACCTAATTTTGCCTGGATGCTGATGTACCCCAAAAGATGCATGCAAGGTTAGATGATTGTACCATGTACAGTTACTTAGATCTGAACTCGAACGTAAACTTGAATGTTAGTCACTCATGCGGAAAATATAGGTCAAAGTGACATTACTTTGCCTGGATGCTGACCTACCCCCAAAGATGCATGCACATGCAAGGTTAGATGATTGTACCATGTACAGTTACTTAGATCTGAACTCAGACGTAAACTTGAATGTAAGTCACTCATGCGGAAAATATAGGTCAAAGTGACCTAATTTTGCCTTGATGCTGACCTACTGCCAAAGATGCATGCACATGCAAAGTTAGATGATTGTAACATGTACAGTTACTTAGATCTGAACTCGGAAGTAAACTTGAATGTAAGTCACTCATGTGGAAAATATAAGTCAAAGTGACCTAACTTTGCCTGGATGCTGACCTACCCCCAAAGATGAATGCACATGCAAGGTTAGATGATTGTACCATGTACAGTTACTTAGATCTGAACTTGGACATAACCTGAATGTAAGTCACTCATGAGGAAAATATGGGTCAAAGTGACCTAATTTTGCCTGGATGCTGACCTACCGCCAAAGATGCATGCACATGCAAAGTTAGATAATTGTACCATTTACAGTTACTTAGATCTGAACTCGGACGTAAACTTGAATGTAAGTCACTCATGCCGAAAATATAGGTCAAAGTGACCTAATTTTGCCTGGATGCTGACCTACCCCCAAAGATGCATGCACATGCAAGGTTAGATGATCCTACAATGTACAGTTACTGAGATATCAACTCCGACCTAAATTTAATTTAAAGCCAGTCAAGCGGAAAATATAGGTCATAGAGACCTAATTTTCTTGAAGGCTGTGAGATAGCCCAAGATGCATCTGTACACAAAGTTTGATTATCCTACCATTCATAGTTACCAAGATATATACCTAAATGAGGACGCAGACGTGGACACGGACGCCGAGGGTACTCCAATAGTCCTCCTCAACTTTGTTGAGGCGAACTAATAACCCAGATGTCAATTGTTTAAATTGACTATAAATTGGTAATTTTCATCATACACAATGTACATCAGAAAAACATACAGTTAAGTTTTACATGTATGAGACAAATTTGAGGGTCTCCATCAGAGGTATCATTGAACTCAATCTGGCTTTTAAATTTGTAAAATCATCATATATCATGCTGAAGTAGCTTTTGGCTGTCAAGTACAGAAATCTATGGAATTACATATCACACCTTGTGGACCGCTGTGGGATACCTCTTTCCCAGATGAAAACAGATGCTGAAGATAGCTGTTCCCTCTACCAAATCTGACATGTTCAACATGGCGGGTGTCTAATAAGAAGCAGGACTGCCGATCTCAGCCATGGTTATAATTTGGGTCTGTGTTGTGTATCTGTATGTGTGTTTTCTTTTTCCTTTCTGTGTTGTCTTTGTATCTTTATGTTTCCAATGTCACTATTGTCTATGAATTATTCAAGATTGATTGATTGATTATTTAGAGTTTAACGTCCGATGAGCAATATTTCAGCTATATCAGGACGAGAACAAGTTAATCAATGCAAAAATTTGCAAGTAAAAGAAGAAAGAAATAAAGGTGGAAGGGACAACAGGGGTAACGACTTTTGATTGCCACTGGAAAATGGGAGAAATGTGTAGGGGCAGGAAATTTAGCCTTCCATACGACACCCAGTGCGTCTGCTCTCTTTAGAGAAATATAGAAGGGGTCTTTATACTGCTTGGAGCGTGGCGTTTCTCAAAACAGTTTGGCTACAATGGTTCGCGGTCAGGCTTTCCGTATTATGACCTGACTACCCCGCATAGACAGGGCATTCCTCTATCCACCAACTAGGGACGCGCCCGGCAGCTCTGTAGCCGGAGCCCCTGAAAACCGATCCAGATGCCGGGAAAAATTATTCAAGATATTAGCGATTTATTTCTTTGAAGTGTCAGTTTTATCGAAGTCTCAATGGCCATGTGATTTCATGCAAATTTGTTTAGTTGCCAATCTCTATAATTATATGTATATGTCTCGGATCAGATGAACATCCAGTACAGGGATACATTCCTGAACCTAACAAAACTGCAAACATGTCAAAAACCAAACATAATCTTAGGACCTTGAATATCAATTTCTACTCATTGTAAACCTGTTTAAACTGAACACCTGTCTAAACCGAACAAAATCTTCAAGCTTAATTTTAGACAGGTTTCACTGTATTTGGTCAATATTAGGATTTACACATGTACAAGTCAGTACAAAGTAGAGGGTAATCAATTCATACACAAAACATATGTTGATTTTTCACAGACGGAAATACAAAATCTCAAGTCTTCAACATCAGAAACGGCAGTTTAAGACAAACAATAACAAAAAATACTTCTTATGAAAAAACAAGAGCTGTCGCCGAATGGCAGCCAAATATACCCCCCGCTCATTGAACCCTGAATCGATATGGTAAGTGCAAAATTAAGTTGGTGTGGACACAATACAGGTGTGGACACAGTACAAGTGTGGACACAATACAAGTATGGACACAATGANAATAATTGAAAATTGTATGCATTGTGGTTCCCTATAAAGACTGATCTTGACTCCCTACCGTATAGCAGGAAATTTTTGCGGGGTTTTATAAAATTTGTGCGTATTTTTGCGGATTGACTAATATCGAGAAAATAATTTCCATGAATATTTTATGTTTTCTTATGATATATATAGGATCTTTGAAATGCATGAAAAATATAAAACGCTTAAATTTTTGGTATTCATTTTCTAAACCATTTCGCAAAATTTTTGACCCAGGAAAATAACCCGCTATACTGTATACAATACATTCAGGAATATCCTTCAGCATACATGCTGCATGTAAAATTGCTTCTTACATTGGATGTTTTCTTTCCACTGGTTTGGGGCATTTTGCCTTCCCAGAATTCCATGCTGTCATGGCTGCTTCTATTTCCTCTTTTGTAACAGCTTTTTGTGATATTACCTGAAATGGGGTATAAAATAATAATTCAGATTCTGGTTACTTAATCATGTTAATACAATGAATATAAATCAAAAACAGACCTCAGTCAGCAGCTTGGTTTAACAGATACAGATACAGCTTTTGTGAAAATGTTCTGTCAACAGCTGTTTTGATATACCTCTGTTGTAAACAAATCACATCATCTGAACTAATCATCACAGTAAAGGATATCTTTTTGAAAGTTACAGTCACATATTGCTTTGGTACTTGTTTGCTAGTGTAAAATGTATCAAGATGAATTATATAAAACATGTAAACCAATGCAACTTAGGGCTATTCCAGAAAAATTTATCACCCAGGGGGGAACACCAGTTTTATTTTTTTCTCTTGGTCCTGGGGGTCAGCCTGATGTTGACTAATGGTAGGAATAATATTTTTTTCTATTGGTGGTGGGGTCTAAAATATATGGCGTTCCCCCCTGGATGGTAGATTTAAATTGAATAGCCCTTATAGTATACAGCAAAATTTATATTTTCAACAGATGTAAGAACAATATTGCTGTTAGTTCTGTCACTATTTGGGACCTATGAAATGCACATCTTAGATACCTAATGCATAAAAATACATCAATTCTAAGCAATGATCGGCATACAATTTTATATGCTGACATACATTTTAAAACTTGTTTAAAGGCAGAAAAGAATAAACTTGTCAATTTTGAGAATGCAAGTACCGTAAAAGGGCATGTATTATCCGCACAAATGGGGATTATACATGGCTTTTTACGGTACTTTTCTATCTTAATTTGTATACAGATGACAGTAATGAAATAAGAACCATTGTAACATTTAAAAAATTCAATAAACTGCAAAGAGAAGACTCATAAAATCTATAATAAAACATTACCCTGATTTGCAACAATTCCAAAATAAGAACTAGAGCTGTCGCCGAATGGCAACTTATTATGCCCCCGCTAAGTGAACCCTGAATCCATATGGCAAGTGCAAATTTAAGTGTGCGTGGACGCAATACAGGTGTTGACACAGTAAAAATATGGACACGATGATATACCTCCCCCTTTTTTTCCACAAAATATACAAGTGAAATTCTGAGCAGAAGAAATCATTTTATGGATGCCATACAACCTTTCTGTACAGTTTCATCCATTTTTAGACACTTTGAATTTTCCCGATTTTTTTCAAGCTTCCATGGCAACGGCAGCCATTTTGAAAATTCTGAGACCAAAAATCATTTCTATGGGTGCTAGACAACCTTCCTGTAAAGTTTCATCCAATTTGAGGCCTTTTTTCAGTTTCCATGGTAACCGCAGCCATTCTGAATATTCTAAAAGATGTGTCTGTGTGTACATCTACTTATTGTAAGTAAGATGCCTTTATAGTAGTTGGTATTTGGTTGAAATGTGTCTGAAAAACATAAAAAGTTGAGTTTTTATTCATATGGACGGACGGACAGACAAAGGTAAAATAATATGCCTCCCGACTTTTAGTCGCAGGGGCATCAAAATCATTTCTCATGAGGATGGAAAATCAAGTAAAAACATCATTTAACTGTAACAATAAGCCCAATTCATATAAATTACACCTAAAGTCTACCTGAATTTCCTGTGGTTCACTTGGCTTTTCTACTTTCTCTTTTGATTTTTGTTTGTTTTCTACTTTCACTTTCTCTTGTTTTTCCTGTCCCTGTAGATGTTGTAGAGGTAGGGGTACTGGCTGTGATATTAAGGACTCCTGTAAAATAATATAATCGCTATACACATGTAAAATAGAAGTTTTCTCATACAAACAGCAATATCATTGGAAAATTGAGATATTTATACAAACAATGGTTAAACAAACAATTTTAATGAATTGTAATTTCAAACATTTAAAAGTGGTCATTTTTAATTAATTTGCATGAGCATGATGAGGTAATTTCATTTATTGTAGCTTCTCATCTTTCAGTCACCAATTTCTCCTACTTCTAACCACAAGACAGCTTATAATATGGGTATGAGTAGAACTCCAGATGAAGAACAACACTACATACACATCTACGTGTACATTGTCAACAAAAATATCAATAGGGTCTGTAAGTCTTGTTTCATTTTGGAACTTCCGGGACCAAAACTTGTACCCGGAAGTTGTATTTTAAACAAAAAACTATGACGTTTAAAGCAAACAATTAGGACGTCATAATCCTGCAACGTCATATTTTGGCGGGAAACGTTTCCAAATTGCAATTATATCGCGATTTCTCGGTGTCACATGACGAGACTTACAGACCCTATTCTAATATTGGAACAATGGATGCATGACAACTAGCCAGATGAAAATCTCCAATAACATAATGAGCGACATCACAACAGCCTTAACGCTTGAATAGATGGCGTCATAAGATGCTTTGTGCACAAAAATATCAGGAAATCTAATGTAATGGATGTTGTTGTCTTGTACACCTTAGGTTCACCCTGATCATTAAATATCATATTAGAATTGAAATATAATTCATGTTCCCCGATGGTTTGTAGTCGATTTACAAATGGGTGTCCATTATTTTTGTTTATTTCACCCCTCGCTCCACTGCCCTACACTCTTGGTAAAATATTAAAGAAAATAATGACAACCCATATGTAAACCTCCGGCGTCCATGAATTATTTCTTATGTGAATAATTCTTACAAGTTGAGTTCATACTTTAGAATTCATGTACATTTAAACTTCGTGGACAAGAACTGCAATTACTCAAACATCATGGATGTCTCAGATCCTTTTTGTTGTTACTTTGTTCAAGTTTAAACCTAGTTTCAATCTCGAAAGCTCCAACATCTGTTTTCATGGGTCCCCTTGGTATTCAAGCCATCAAAGTCTGAGCGTAATGTTTGAAATTTTCTGACATATTTTTGAATTCCTCTTCTGGTTTTACTCGTTGCAAGGCATAAAAATTACTTCGCTCCATGATACCTTTTTTTTCATTATTTTCACTGGTATGAGTATGCTAGTCCATGTAGTAATTTTGATATTTTTTTATGTCATACCATTACCATTGGACTGATGCCTCCGCTGGTGGACTGTTAGTCCTTGAGTGTACTCATTAATCCAGTAATCTGCACTTCACTGCCGGCCTGAAAACCAATCTTATTTGGAACTTGCAATGTCTACTGTTCAAAACTAAGGAGTACCTACCTTGTACACAGCTCTGTCCTTCGCTAAATTTGGCTTTTTCTATTTAGATCTTATATATTGTTGTTTTTTTTTATGTCCTCTATCAGCTTTATTACATATCTCAGTCTATGGTCTTCCAAATCTTTTGATTTGATTTGCACTGAAGAGAAGTCAAATGGCCATCTACAGAAAGTAAATTAAAAGTAACATCTGTTTATTTACATATATTTCTACCTTTAAAGAGGAAGTGTCCCCATCTGTCAGCACCTTCCCAACAGCTTTCTTGCAAGAAGGTAGATCACACATTGCAGTAAACCAGGTTTTTACCTTTGGGTACAGACTGTCCCAACCTGAAACAAATACAAAATGTGTAAATTCATAAAACAATGTATGTTGTGGCAAATTTCATTACCAAGTTATTATACAAAAATTTCTATTGAATGTAAGCAATTTAGCAAACATTTGTTGAACAATCAGTAAATTAGCTATTTTTCTGATTAGTCAACCTTCCATACACCACCATGATCACTAAAAATATGGTTAAATTTGCTGTGGCAGCCATAGTTTAAATGGTTAAAATGAAAAATGAGGGTGGACATTTTCACCACTGGTGGTCATGTTTCTTTTTCATATCAAAAATGGTTCAAATTTTCATGCAGAAGCATAAATATATAATTCTTGCAAAGTTTGATTAAATTTGCCAAAGAAGTTTCAGTTATGATTATAATGTTTAAAATAAGGCTAGCAGATAATGGAATGGATTGACAACCCTTTTGGTCAACTGAGCTAATTATACTGTAATAATTACATTCATGCATATTCATTTGAATTCTGTCAATTTGATAGGTTAACACCCATCATGTGGCATATCAATGTGAAGTTGCAATTCCCATGAAACCCATTTGACCACATGTTCACATGGCGGATTAATTTGTAAAAATAGTAATGGTGGATTACATGATACCCCGCCACGTTTCACAAAATTTCTAAGTTAAAAGGGGCATAACTCCACAACGATGTGTACCACTGAACCAAATTATACTTGGCCTGTGTTTTGTGGTAAACAATTTACATACCCTGTTTGAAGACAGTATGTTATTTCATTCACAAGTTATGAGTACAAATCCCAAAATTTGCAAAATTTCTAAGTTTAAAGGGGCATAACTCCAGAACCCCTAGGACCTCTGAACCCAAAATTGAACTTGACCTGACCTGAGTTTTGTGGTGAACAACTTGCATACCAAGTTTGAAGACCTTGTGTTATTTCGTTTACAAGTTATCAGTCGGAAACCCTAAAATTCGCAAAATTTCAAAGTTTCAAGGGGCATAACTCCAGAACCCCTTGGACCTCTGAACCCAAAATCGAACATGACCTGAGTTTTGTGGTGAATAACTTGCATACCAAGTTTGAAGACCTTGTGTTATTTCGTTCACAAGTTATCAGTCAGAAACCTTCGGGGGACGGACGGACGGACAGACGGACGGACGGACACACGACTGAGGGTATCACATAATACCTCGCCACTTCGTGTGGCGGGGTATAAAAATGGAAACCTAACGTATATGATGTACTTTCCTGCTGTAAATAAATTGTGTTTTTTTATATTTCGGTTAAAATGTAATTACATGTATAAGAATTGAGTGCATTATTTTGAAGTTTCATAGGGATTATGAAAGTGTTGACCAGGGCACATTTTCAACATGAAGCGCTACCGCGCTTCATTAAAAATGTGCTTCGGTCAACACTTTCATACCCCAATGAAACTTCAAACTAATGCATTCAATTCATAAATATATCTCTAAAACACAGATCCTTACCTTTTAACTCAAATTTCCCAGACAAAACTGGAAACAAAGATCCCCACAATGAGAAATCTGCTGCTGAAAGACCAATCTGAAAAAAAAGAAACTTCACTGCAGTTTGCTTTGCTTCAATAGTTTTAGGGGAGATGATCAGAATCTCAATATGCATCTCCCATACGTTCCAAGAATTACCATATAAGGAAATAATA
>MJUU01060510.1:131470-143879 GCA_002080025.1 Modiolus philippinarum
AGTTATTTCTCTGTACCCGGTCTCACCCCTCCATGCTCGAGTTATTTCTCTATACCCGGTCTCACTTCTCCATGCTCAAGTTATTTCTCACAGTATAAGATTGGACTTCGTATTAGTATACTACGCTTCCATGAACTTTCGTCCAATAAATTATATAATTTTGTTTCACACCCTGATGTCCTGAACCAAATGTCTTGAAAACCCATGATACATGATTGGTTATTTAAAGCTCCTTGTACAATACAGATTTGACAAAATTCCACATTAAAATAAGAAACGGAGTAAAAACAATAAAGTCTCCACAAACTTCGTTTGGGAGACTTAATAACAACCTGTTTAAACATGTTTGTGGAGACTTTAGTTTGGGAGACTTAATAACACCCTGTTTACACATGTTAAATACATTTTAAAAGTTTATAAAAGATATGAACATTTCATGTCAAATTATGTTGTCGCTCTCAAAAATTATAAAGACCATTTCTCATCATAGCTATTACGGAATGTTGTTAAAAATGCTAAAACTGATAAAAAATCCAGAAGAACTGGGATATCAACAGGATATTCTGCATGTTGAATTGGCTTGGGGTCCAGTGACTTGAGAGTTTTCGCACACATTCTGGCAACTCACTGATAATACCGATGTCTTCCGAAATACATGACGATTCTTCACAAAAACCCTTTCCAATTTAATTTTTCCCGTGTAGCGACAGTGTTTTACCAGCAGACTAGGTTAGGTTAGCCAGTAGTTTAGCGGCGAGTACTCCTTGACCCATAAAAGCAGAATAAAGTTTTTGTTACCTTTTTGTTACCTTTTAAAAATTGTGGTCATGGAGTTAGAAGGCTACCATTATTGGGGTTTATTCGTATGTTTATAAGTGAGTTAACAATACTTCCAGTAAACAAATGCAATAGTATAATAGAAAAGCATGAGGTGTGTTTAGAAATATACTGGATTCTTTGAGAAAAAAAAAGAAATAAGTTAAAAATATAATTAAATCACTACTGTGATAGAAAAACATGAGGAGTGTGTGTTAAGATATATTGGATTAGTTATGGATTCCTTTTATTTAATAATATATACTGAGGAAACGGAAGAGGGAAAGGAGAACATCAAATTAGTAATTTTCAGCCATAGCCATACATGCCAAATATCCATATTAGTGGGGGTTCCCTCATGAGAACATCAAATTTGTAATTTTCAGAGAGCAATCATTTCTTCCTTACTTACCAAAACAGTCATTCGTTTATTGCATGGTTACTGAATTGTCCTGTAAAGGCTAAAAAGGAACAAGAGAAGGGATCTGAACTTTTTGGGGGGTTTTATGGTATGCCGTGAGCTGTTACCAGCGTCAAAACCCCCGTTAGCATTTTTAAAAGTTGGCAGGTATGCATAGATTATTGCGTAGAGCCTGCTGCTGGTCTGTTGATATCCGGACATAACTCCTAGTCGTCAGCAGTAGCATCAACTTAATTGTTTCAATGCTCTATATTACAAATTAAGTCTTCACTGTGCTTTTATTTCTTCAAAAAACAACTATTAAGGATGGTCACTCCTCAGGTTTTTGAAATTGCCTCTGACTTTCGGACCTCTCATACTTCATCCACCATGATGCATTAGAAAATTTTGCACACTGACCCGCTCACGTCTTTTTAAAATATGATTGCATACACCTTTGGTAGGGTTATGACATAATTTGATGAAGTTCTTGATATTCCTTCATTCATTTCGTGGGTTATAGTTATATGACGTTGCTATCCTAGATATTAGAATATGCTGAATTGACAATGAAATTGCTTGGTGTTTGATGTGGTATTGCTTTATGGATGTTGTTCATGCTCATATGAAATAGTTTAATGATCTTCAAGGCTTTGTTCTATCGCTAAATGCTCTTTTCTTACTCTCGTAGTTTAATCATTTTTTAAAAAAAAACTTTAAGAATTCGTTTTGGTTTGTTTCAGACAATTGTTGTGTTTACTGTTACTGTTGTATTGACTGTACTGTTGATGGTAAGAAGACAACTCAGTATGTCTATTGTCAATGGATCGGACGAGAAGTATCAATAGAAGAAAAACAACGATGTAAAAGTCACAACGTTTACGTCAGAGAATGCATTAAGGTAACAACAGATTTTTCTACTAGCAATTACAATGCTATATTTCATGTCCGCTAGTGGTCTGTTAAAGATTTACTTATGGGTGCCCATTATTTTCGATAATATTTTTTTTTATATTTCGAAAGGATATGGAGTAAATGAACATGAGACCATAACATATGTTAACTCCAACTGCATAAATTTTAATAGTTTACCAAGAGTGTACGGAAAGAAAGGTCAAATACTAGTAAACATGAGTACAACCACCAAATCCCCGCGACAGAGTTCATGCCCGTTTCGTATACTACACTAGTGTACGGAACGGATATGAGATCAGCGCAGTATACGGAACGGATATGAACTCTTTTGCGGAGATTGACAACCAGCGGCAAACACGGTTCGAAATGACATTTCGTGAGGCTGACTTATCATATTTTGTTGAATAACAGCCCTTGGGGTTGTTTTCTTGACATTTACCGCATTTTCTTTCTTATCATATAAGACAGGTGTTTTTTGACGTCATTTTGTACAAAGAATATTATGACAGTGTTTATTGGGGCAAAAATACTGTTATGATGACGGTCTGTGTGTTATCAATCTCCAAAACAGAGATGCATAGCTGATCCTCCGTGAGATAACCACATCGTTTCATCCACACTGGTTTACCACGCCTTTTTTACTTAGATGTCGAATACATCCTGAGGTATTTCATACTGTGACGTCATATAATTCGGATAGTTTGAGAGAAACTTCCTCTTCCGGTGTGGCAGAGGTGATAATCTACGAAACCGAGGTGCATAGCTCCTCCTCCGTCAGACTATCACCTCTGCCTCACCGCATGCTCCATATTGGATTTACCACCCCCTTCTCACTGTAGGCTGGTTCTCTCCCCCTCTTCATAACGCATGCGCTTAATGACGATATAGCGGAACGAGATTTGATGAAATGAAACCGATCTATTTTCAACCCACGTATGTAATGTCGAATACATTCTGACCTAATTTACACTAGCACTCACGTCATGTAAATCGGCAATTTCTAGAGAAACCTCTCCTTTTGGTGTGATAGAGGTGATATCTGACAAAGGAAGAGCTATGCACATTTGTTTCGGAGATTGAGGTGATAATCTGATGTAAAAAGAGTCATTCACCTTTGTTTCGGAGATTAAAGTGATAATCTATGTTAAAAAGCTATGCACGTCTGTTTCGAAAATTGACGTGATTATCCGATTGAGGAAGAGCTATGCATCTCTGTTTCGGAGACTGGTGTGTTGAAGGGTCTGTAAATCTCGCCACGTGACACCGTGAATCCACTATAAAATCAATTAGGAAAAACAAATCGACGTCTACGAATAATGGTTCAATTGTTTTGTTTTGAATCGACAATTTTTCATGTACTCAGAAGTTTTAAATTAAACAAGATTTACAGATCCTGTTGGATATATATACATATTGCTAGTCGTCATGGCTACCAGTGTTGCTTCATTGGTCCCAATTTTAAAACTTTAAAGATTTTTATACAATTCCAAAAAGTTTGAATTATGTAGATTTTTATCTCTTTAATACGAAAAAACAAAGAAATGGGGGTAAATCCCAAGGAAACACCATCCTATCTCCAGGTTAAAACGACCCAAAACAAAGCTTCCAGGGGCCATCGTACGGTATTCAATACAGTGAGGTACCTCGCACCATATAGCAAGCCCTAAATGGCCCAAAAAAAGTAAAAATGTGAATAAACCAATGGAAACAAACCACATCCAACAAACCGAATATCAAGAAACTAAGATTTTATAAGGCAGACAAGGACAAGCTAATGACCAACATATTCCTGACTTGGGACAGGCGCAAAAATTGCGGTGGGGTTAAACTCGTTTTCTTGGATCCAAACCCTTCCCCTATGTGTGGCGAATGGCTTAAAATTACTTTACACAAAAAGACTCAAAGTAAAAATCAAACTACAAAAAAGTCCAACTTATCAAGATGAGTACCTTCACAATGAAGCACATAAAACTGATTTATTTATTTAAAACATTACGTATATATCTGAATAAGACTAATAAAGAAAATCGTGTATAAAAAAATAACATATATCTTCTAGATTAACCACTTGATTTGGCGAGTAAGAAAGTTGTAATTTTGTAAAAAAAAAAACAAAACAAAACAAAACAAAAAACTTTGTTTACTTCAGAAATATATTTCGCCATTTCGATCAGTTTTTCTATCAGTTTTTAAACATCCTTGAGTTTATGGTCTTCTAAACATTTAGATTTCATCGGGTCATCTGCACTGAAGAGACATAAGTTGTCGAAATGCGCATATGCAGATCCTTAATTTGCAGTTACTTCGGTATTTAGGTATTTGCAGAAGCTTTAACATATTAAGTTCATGTACTTCCGTAAAAACAAAATTTGAAGACGATATTGTCACAATCAACGGAGTGCCGAAGGAACAAAGGAATCTAATTTACAAAAACCGAAGTCCAAAGACATGACCAAAACAAGGACACAGAAAACAATGTCGTTGAACACAAAAAAACAATGACTTTAGACAGACACAAAGTACAAAAATAGAAAAAGACAACATTCAAAAACAAGGCACTCACAGTGTGAACTGTAGTGAAACTGAGAGTGACATCAGGTGCTCCGGAAGGGTAAGCATGTCCTGCTCTGTTAACAGCACCCGTCACACTGTAAGTGAGTCAATCTAGGAAAATGTCAAAATCCGTAGTCAAATAATGAAAAAGATTTGGATACATAAAGAACCACAAAAGACAATTCCAAGCTGTAAAAGACTAAAAGAAAAGCGATTCGTCATACTTGATGCTGAATCTTTCATAAATGCATAAAATATATCTCTATGGATATCACAAATCAACGAAACTCTGGTACATATTTTTATTTGAGGGTATACCAATGAGGAAGTCAGGCATGATAAATTTTGTTTTGAAAAATCTATTAGCAATTTGGAATCACAAACACAAAATTGGAATTATAAGGATTGAACACCGCTTTTTGGGCAATTATGTATGTATAAACTCCGGCAGGTCACTTACATTCTTCGTTTGTGAGTGACCTGAATAAGTTTATACAAAAATAATTTCCTAAAAATTAGTATGTAATCCTATAAAAATATTTTTCAACGTTATGTTTTTCAGGAATGTACCTGTGAGTGTTATTATTATGATCATAAAGGAGGAGTAACAGAAACTACATTCAGAGAAAAAGTCGAAAAGGAGATCACTATAAAGAAAACTGTGAAATAAAGGCAAAGATGATATTACCGCTCAACTCAACAACTTAACAACAATCTGATTTCCGGACGAGTTATCTCAAAATATCTGAAAAACAATTCTGATAAGTGTTGTTTAAAGTATGAATGTTTAAATGTGTTTACAAATCATAAGTTACCTTTGAAATGTCGTCATTATTTCTCCTCCGATTCTTTCAACGTCTTCTTTTCTTTTAGGAGACACTAATGAGGCCTCAATGTTTCTCATAATATCACACTAAACGTATTCTGTTCTTTAAAGTGTTATGTTCTGTATTCTTCGTTTCAACTGTGATACTTAACTGAATAAATTGGAGAATAATTATTCTTGTTTTATTGTACTTTACGATCCATTAAAATAATAAGTTGTCAAAAATTAATTCCCTTTTACAGAGTTGACAAATGAAAGAAAATATTCCCATTCGAGCGATGCATCTGTATATTATCCTTTTAGGTACTGAACACTGTGAAATATACCTTAAGATTCCCGAGTGGTTCATATATACTAAATTATTTGCCGAGTGGTTCATATATACTTAATAATTTGCCGAGTGGTTCATATATACTTAATTATTTGCAGAGTGGTTTATATATACAGTGTTCTACTAGCAGACTAGGCTCCTTGAGCTAGCCGACAGTTTAGCGGCGAGCACCCCTTGACTCATCTTTCAAAATTACGTATTGTCTTTTCCCTTTTTTTTCTTTCCTCTCAAGAATGTGGTCTACCTGTATTGGGTTTTATTCGTATGTTAATTATACTATGGGGAAACGGGACAAATAAGGGGAGGTTTGTGTACCCATAAACCGGTTTAACCTTACCGCTGGCTTTTGCTAGTGCCGGTACCAAGTCCGGCTGTCTCGAGTTCCTATCGTTGTCTACGTTTTCGTGTTTTTCCTGTGTAGTTCCCTGGCAGATTGTGGCATGTAATTATAATTTTCAGCCATAGTAGATGTTTCCTGTTATCCTTTTTTTACATTTAACTCGAAAAAAAACAGAAATCGTTCTTTTGTTCAAAACTTAGGAGTATCTCCCTCTTGCATAGCTCTGTCCTTATGTGATTTTGGCTTTTCTATTTAGATCTTGCACGTGATTTGTTCTCTATCAGTCTTTAAACATATTTGGGTAGATGAATTTCTAATAGTTTGATTTTATCTGCACTGAAGAGACATGAGTTGTCAAAATGCGCATATGCAGAATCCAAAATAACAGCAACTTCAGTATTATGTTATTTATTACCACTGGGCCGATGCCTGAGCTGGTGGACTATTAGTCCCCGAGGGTATTCACCAACCCAGTAGCCAGTACTTCGGTGCTGCCCCGAAAACCGATTTAATCTGGAAACTTGCAATATCTAAATTTAACATTATTTTTCAATACTAAGGAGCATCTCCCTCTTGCATGACTCTGTCCTCAGTGATTTTTACTTTTCTATTTAGATCTTATTGGTATTTTTTCCTCTATTAGTCTTTACACATATTTCGGTAGATAGATTTCCAATATTTTGATTTTATCTGCACTGAAGAGACATAAGTTGTCGAAATGGACATATGCAGAATCCAAATTAACACCAATTTCTGTATTATGTTATTTACCTACAGGTGTTTAGTTCTGAAGTTATTTGTTACCATATCTCGCCAAAGATTCCATCGGTTTTGTTAGAATACTATCTCATTCTACTGTTGAGCATTCAGCAGAACTTATCTGAAATTTGCTAGAACATGAATGTCACAATAATATGAAAGTCATCTTCTACCTATTGACATAATACGCAATTTTCATAATAAACAGTAAATTTTGTCATGCTGTACACGTCTTGCAATGAGTAACCTCTCACCAGCAGCATTTGAATCAAATACTATGGAAAGCAATAATTCAAAATAACGGAATATATCGAAGCAGGAGGCCATGTCCAGTACCAAGAACATCCACCGAATGCGAAAGAAGGAATGAAGCCGCAAACTTTTTAAGGGGTTAGAATTATAATGAAAAGAGTAGATTTCTATAAATCTCAAGGTAATTTTTTCATGTCAGATAAGTCTGACTATTGGACTGATGAATACTTTTGGGGACCTCTGGTCCACAATTAACGTCTATTCTAATATTTTTTTTTCTCTTCAGGAGGTTCCTTCCTCATATTTTGGGATTTCTGTCAGATTTTCGGAATCCTCTGGTTTTATCTATTTAAAAGCATTATAATTTATTGCCCATTGACCCCCTATTTTTTTTTTTACCGTAATTTCATTTTATACATCGTTATGAGCATTTTGTAAAAAATCATTAAATTTTATTTATTCTGTCACATTCATTCACGGTCAAATCTTGCTAATGTAAATCCTATGAAAAATCAGAGGAGTTCAGTTTCCAGCCAAATTTTTAGTCATTCATATTCTCACTTAAATTACTTCTGTTTTCATTTTCTAACAAAAAAATCTTTTTTATTTGAAATCCTATTTATTTTCAAATGGAGTAGCGAACATCCTTAACGTCACTTCAAGTTTGACCGATGTTTTTTCTTGGTTTGTGTGCATTTTTTTAATTGTGTGTTATGTTTAGTTTTACTTGTTTTTGTTTGTTTGTTTGTTTTTTTTTCTTCTTTTTTTGGTTTTTTTTAGCTTTATTTATTTGTTTGGTTTGTCTCTTGTTGTTTTGTACTTTGTTTTCATTTTCTTGTGCAGTTCCTATTTACTTTGTGACATGTGGCTATGTTTTTCGGCCATTGTAGGTGTTTCCTGCTATCTTTTTTATTCTATTTTGCACCAGATGACAAGTCAATACATATTTAAAATGCTGAAAGGATATGTGTTTCAGAATTTTACACTTCTTGAAGAAAATCTAGTGGACAGACATTATAACTAATAAACAGTTAGTTTAGTTTTGTTACATGTTGAACAAGGTTTTGGATTACAGCTCACAAAACAAAGGGAACTTAAACACGGAAAAACACAAGAAGTGAAAACCTAATAGCATTTGTTCATGTCTATTTAATGGTCTTCTGTCTAACTATAAACACTAAGTAAAGTCTACATGTTTGTTACTATGGAAAGCATTTTTGATTGATTCTTAGCTCATAAAATATGCAAATTTTTCAGATGAAAACACATTAGTTTAAATAATGGCAACACGAGCGAACACATTTTGTTCGAAAATTACTTTTCCATCTATAATGTATATGAATTGCGATTACACTTTTATGAGCTACTTTAGTTTGTAGGTACAGCTTCCAAAGAACCATGGCACAGGTAGGTACACAAGATAAAAAAGAAATGGGTATATAAAGCTGTCATCACAGCAAAACTTTGTATATCAGTTGTTGAATTAATCGTACAACATGGCGAAAGAACAAACTGTTATGACTTTACATGAGAAAGAAAAGATAGTAGGCGCTTATAAAGAAATAAGATCAAAAGATAGCGATAAAAAATGGTATGTATGACAATTTCACATTTAACATAAACTAAATTTACAAAAACCTTTGAATTAAGTAATTTATAGCCACCATTCGATGCCTGTCAGTGCTAGTTGACCGTAGGTCTCCGAGTTTGTTGACCAGTCCCGTAGTCCGAACGGTGATGGGTCGCAATTAAATTTATATCTAGATTTTAGATTTCTTTTAAACTAAGGAGTATCTCTTTGCTACAAAGCTATTCCTTAAGATTATTTTTGGCTTTTAATTTATATCCTTTTGGATAGTCGGAAGCAGAGTTGTCGAGTGGTTAATACACTATACTTTCATACGAATTCATTAAATGTCGAATTAAAGATCAGTTCTATCAAAGTTGGCTAGCTAGTATTGCTGAAAGTGGAAAGTTAATTTTGTATATGTCTTATAAATTTGTTTTTGATTTTGAAACATATTTAAATTATGATTTTGATACATCTTTATTATGTAAGTTACGTAGTGGTACTTTAAAATTACAGTTAGAACTTGGTCGTTATGTGAATATTCCAAGGAACAGAAGATTTTGTACGTGCTGTAATATGAATGTCTTGGAAGATGAATCAGATACCACTTTGTTTTAGTTTGCCTAGAATTTAGATTTTTGAGAAATCGTTATTTACCAAAATATTATTGTTCATGGCAAAATATTTTAAGATTTAAAAAAATTTAAAAATTTGATTAGAGCTCAATCTGTAAAATTATCTCGACAATTGTGTTTGTACCTGAAGTGAGCATGGGACTATAGATTACAACTGTTAGAAGTATAATTATAGCGAGCTCAATGGTAACGCGAGTATGTGAATTTTTGAAGTCATATGATCGATATACTATGAAAATAAAAAGTAACGTCACGGAAGTCGACTTCAATGAGTCCCATGGGCGCAGCCATATTGTTCAGTGCATGATGGTACATTCTATCGCTGCTCCGCCCACTAGTTAATTTTCAACCAATCAGAATCGAGGGGTGGCGTGATAGCCACGACTCGACAACATTCAAGATGGCCGAATGTGAGTCGATTGAACTAGGCCTAGTTAGTAGCAGGACGTTTCTCTATGTATAGGGAAGATATATCGCCATGACTTTAAAGGAGCTTAAAATCGACACACAGAACGAATATGGGGACTAAAATTATGATCACTTTCCCCGAGAAATCACTGGTTGTACGGAAATGACGTGATATATCAGAACGATTGAGTGCACATATGGACAGTGGGATGATGGTGCATGTTTTAACGATTTGAAAGGTTAATGACAGCAACCAAATGAAAAGAAAAACTACACAAGGATGATGGGATTGTAACATCCAATACTTGTATAAAACAACTAGAATCTGGCGCTGCCACCTAAGCCCGTGACGATCTTCTCATCAACCCCACGGGAGCTGGTACACCCACTGTGTTTTGGAAGTCAATAAAAAGAAGGTAACTGTCCTAGAAAGAAAAGTATAGACATGTCATATATGGGCTAACCCTGCCTCCCCTTACACTGAGTGTTACCTTGGTGCAGTAAGTGGCCAAATCAATGATTCTTAGTTTAACAAAAACAGTCATTGACAGTGTTGAGTGTTGATAGTGAAAACTTCATTGAAATGGGATAAGAATTGACTAAACAATAATTGAAAAAAATTTGGTTTCATACAAAATATATACTACTTATGTGTAAGGCCACAGTTTTTATATTTTTAGTTTTACGAAAATTTCATTTTCAGTCAATATAATCGGAGACATATAATAACAGGGATTGGCAACTCTACTATCATCCCATATTAATCACAACAAACATGGTACGGCCACATCTGATGATCAGAAGTTCGTAAACTACTTTTAAATAAGTCGACATATTTCTAAACTGAAAAGATAATTGTTTTCATTAGTAATTTTATAGTATAGTTCAGAAAATTTGATTTAAAATTATTCATTAACAAAAAAAATATTGGCAGATAAAGCGGAGACTATGTGTGGAAATCTGACGACGAACATCGTGGTGTGCCTTGTTTACTTTTGAAACTTTATTTCCGTGATTACAACTTCCTAGTAATGAAAACTGGGAAGTATTTTACTTTGTTGGTAGAGTTTAGATAGTTTTCGTATGATATTTTCATATATTATCGTGATATCTGTCATTTATTTTTGTGAAGTGGGAGTTTAATCGAAGTCTCGATGGCGGCGCAATTTCATGAGAATTCGTCTTGTTGCCAATCTCTTTAATTATTTGTCTCTGATATAATCATTCCCCGGACAAAAAAAAAATAAAATTAATAAAATAAAAATCTTGCTGGATCATTGATTTTTTTTTTCGAATATCAAAATTATTCAAGATTGTGATGACTGGCCTGGTGTTTTTGAACATGGTCTCTTCAGTTGTAATAATGTTGGAAATAAATAGACAATAGATTTATAAATAAAAAAGAATTGAAGTACTAATAAAAACTGATTAACGGAATTAGAGCACAAAGTACAATGTAGGCCTAAGGTATTTTAATCAATTGTGAGTGAATTTATTTTTTGGGGGCATAAAAAAATACAGGGTCAAAGGGAATAAAAATTGAGCAATTTTCAATTGTATTTTTTTCTATTTTGACAAAAGTTAGGGTCGGTCAGAGTCGTAAAACTGAAGATAAAATAATAACGGCCTCAATATTTGTAGATTAGGTTAGGGTTACTTTAAGATTTAGAATTAAAAGAAGATCAGTCGAACGTAAGAGGAATCCTTTTCACAGGCACTTGTCTCAGAAAAAAAATTCAACCATACCCCTGCATGACGATATTTATAACTGTTATGTAAGGATATAGATAATTCCTGAAATACGGGATATCGATTTTTTGAGGTGAAACATTGGGGAATCAGTAGTGATTGTATGGAAAAGGGCCGAGTACAAAATCTGTCTGTCAACACACATTTTTGAAATTAATATGACTAAATTCTTCTTACTTGAAGTATACGCCTAAAACTTTCATCATATAAAATTTAAGATCGAAACTGAATCATGTGAATTGAATAAAAACATCGAAAGTTGGTTAAATCCATAAGTTTGATGAAAAATGTAGAGTCCAGCATCGTCTGGGTGACTTCCGGTATTGTATAGCCACCACCACCCCCCATCCCCCTAGCTAAAAAAATTAAGGGGTCACCGAATTAATTTTTTTAGCTATGATATCATCTTTATTTACCTGTTGTTGAAGGTATCAATTATATAATGTATTTGGCCTATATTTTTACTATATATTTCATTTTAAAAGAACATAAAGAACTGTTATTATATTTAATTCTTCATGGTGTGTACAAAAGCAATATATAACAATAACTGAAAAAATATGCAATTTTTCGTTTAAACTGCTCAATTTTCAAGTTCCTGCCATTTTTCTATGGTACTCAGAATATGGCAAAATCGCTGATCGCAAAAAGTTGTTCATATTTCAGTGGTGGACATGCTGCGGTCGTATCATGCTGCGTTCGGCGTAGCCCTTTATTTTAAATTTCGGCCATTGTACATGTTGTAGGTATTTACTGTTATGTTTTCTTTCTAATAGCATATTTAAATAATATAAACATGTTCAACATCTTTCGAAGTTTGCGATTTTTTTTCCATATTTGCTTATCGATGGCGTT
>MJUU01060511.1:28416-51946 GCA_002080025.1 Modiolus philippinarum
GCACATGCAAGGTTAGATGATCCTACCATGTACAGTTACTTAGATCTGAACTCGGACGTAAACTTGAATGTAAGTCCCTCAAGCGGAAAATATAGGTCAAAGTGACCTTATTTTGCCTGGATGCTGACCTACCACCAGAGATGCATGCACATGCACAGTTAGATTATTGTATTATGCATAGTAACTGAGATATGAACTTAAATGTAAATTTGAATGCAAGCCACTCAAGCAGAAAATATAGGTTAGAGAGACCTAATTTTCTTGGAGGCTGTGAGTTAACCCAAGATGCACCTGCATGCAAAGTTTGATGACCCTACACTGCATAGTTACTAAGATATATACCCAAATGTGGACACGGATACAGACGCGGACGCGGACGAGGACGCGGGGGGTATTCCAATAGTCCCCCTCAACTTCGTTGAGGCGAACTAATAAGTTGGGCCAAGAGCCCATGGATTTCACTTGATGTGTTCTGTATTGCAACTTAAATTACTGACACAAAGGATAGTGACAATAACCATATTTACTATAATAAGACCTAAGAAATTATTTTACAGGCATTTCAGTTTTTGACACAAATTATTTATAGTGCAAACACAACTAATGGGGTATGCATGCAAATTTGTCATGCATTTAATTTGTGTATACATACTACTTTTGATTAAGATTTATGTACTGACTGACGGATTGTTCTTATAACTTTGTTTAGTACATAAATTTAATCAAAACAGTTTGTTTAAAATCCTTGGTATAATCAAGATAAGGTGTAACATTCATAAAAATTGTTTAATATTTGACATTTGACCACAATAGTATGCAAAACAAATAATGAAATAAAAAAACAACACAAAATAAGTTCATTGTCAGTGTGACGGAACAAACATTGTAACTGTATATACAATATCAGTACAAACAGAACAGAAACAATTGCCTAGCTTTAAGTCTGTGTTATCTGTCCACCTTTTTTCCTGGTTTTACATCATATTCTTCATATACAGGAAATTTTTCTAAAAAAAAGAAACTAGAGGCTCAGAGACTGAGCCTGTATCGCTCACCTGACAAAATGCCTCAATGCCATGCATGACCAATTATTACCAATGGGGTCTAATATTTAGCTAAGTTCTCCATTAGCACCTGTGTTTTTGTCTTATCCTATTGGAATGAGTAATTTTTGCAAAGGACCTTCTATACATTTAGTTAAATTTGCTTGAACAGTTTCTGAGAAGATAATTTGATGAAAAGGATGGCTTTCTAACTGGGCTCCAATGTTAAACTATGTTTTTGCAGTGGGTGCCATGTTTTTTACCAGATCAAAATGAAATGAGTAGTTTTTGTTAAGTACTTTCTGTACATCATTCCTCTAAAGTTTGGTTGAGTTTGCTTCAGTGGTTTCAGAGGAGAAGATAAAAATGTGATTTTTCCCATAGGTTCCAATGTTTAACCTTAAAGTTCCACGCTGGCGGCCATGTTGTTTATTGGATCGGAACAAAATGAGCAATCTTCATAAAGGACCTTAAGTACATCATTCATGTAAAGTTTAGTTGAATTTGCTTCAGTGGTTTCAGAGGAGAAAATGAAAATGTGATTTTCCCATAGGGTCCAATGTAAAACTAAGTTCCGCACTGGCGGCCATGTTTTTTATCAAATCGGAACAAAATGAGTATTCTTTGTCTAGAACCTTTAGTACATCATTCCTGTAAAGTATGGTTGAATTTGCTTCAGCGGTCTCAGAGGAAAAGATGAAAATGTGATTTTTCCCATAGGGTCCAATGTTAAACCTAAGTTCCGCGCTGGCAGCCATGTTTTTTATCAGATCGGTACGAAATGAGCAATCTTTGTAAAGGACCTTTAGTACATCATTCCTGTAAAGTATGGTTGAATTTGCTTCAGTGGTTTCAGAGCAGAAGATGAAAGTGTGATTTTCCCATAGGGTCCAATGTTAAACTAAGTTCCGTGCTGGCGGCCATGTTTTTTGTCGGATCGGAACGAAATGAGCAATCATTGTTAAGGACCTTTAGTACATCATTCCTGTAAATTTTGGTTGAATTTGCTTCAGCGGTTTCAGAGCAGAGGATGAAAATGTGATTTTTCCCATAGGGTCCAATGTTACACCTAAGTTCCGCGCTGGCGGCCATGTTTTTTATCGGATCGGAAGGAAATGAGCAATCTTTGTAAAGGACCTTCCATACATCATTCCTGTAAAGTTTGGTTGAATTTGCTTCAGTGGTTTCAGAGGAGAAGATGAAAATGTGAAAAGTTTAACGGACGGACGGACGGAAGACGGACGGACGATGGACGCCAAGTGATGGCAATAGCTCACACTGACCCTTCGGGTCAGGTGAGCTAAAAAACAAATACATTTACATTACTGTTGAAATCTGGCTAGTCTGGAAGTCTGAATCTACATCACTATCAGAATGAGCAACAAATACCTTTTTGTAAATTTTGTATGACCTCAATACCTGATCACATAACAGTACACAACTACCAATTCAATCAGCATAACACGTTTTTCATGCACTGAGTTTCATCACTTTTTCATGTCAATATCATTCTTATAACCCTGCATTGAAATGTGCCATTCATATTCATGATACTATGGAAGTACTTTTCTCCGTGGACATCAATTTTTGTGGTTTTCATAAATATCACTATTTCATGGATATGTAAATTCATGGTTTCGAATTCTATGCATTAAAGCTCTACAGAAAAATGCATTTTGTTGGGAACTCAATTTCATGGTTTAAGCAAATCACAAAATCCATGAAAATTGGAACCCCACAAACAATAGTACTCTCACAGTAGTTGGCTAATGGCTCATCAAGTAAGTTGATTCATCTGTTGGTTAGTTTTGGTTTCAGTTTTTTAATTTTTAAATTATAATTTTTAAAAAGATGAAAAAAATACATTTGAAGTGCTTAAACAATTCTGTGTTATAATACATGCACCCATCTTCCAACAATAAGGTTTCTTTAACTTTTTTTTAAGTTTCAGGTGGGGAGAATAAAAGCAATCATGAGCATGTAGGGAATGACATTTTTGACATTTGTTTGATCTTTTTTATTTAATCACCACTTCAGTAGGTCTCATACCTCTTCTTAAGTAAGATTTTTGTGAGTTTTTGAGTGTGTTCAATATATTTTTTATATGTGACAGAACTTTCTTAATCATGTTACATTTTTGGATGCTTGTAAAACTAGAGAATGTGTCTATAAGACACAGATGCCCCCAATTGTCTAGATTAGTAGATATATGAAATTTTACCCAATTTCAACCCAAGTCCCTAATGGAACCTTATAATTGGTTAACTGCAAAGTGCTTATAAAGCATTAAGGAGAATGTTTTTGATGCATTATCATAAAGATATCATGTATAGTTGATGTGAACTGGATTTAAATGCAAAATTTAACCAAAGTCACTCAAGTGTGAAATATAGGTCATGGGCACCAGATTGTTGGTTCTTTGGGTAGTACTCATTAAGGTGAATGTTAAGATGCAATATGGTAAAGATCTCATGTATAGTTGATGAGAAACGGACCTGAACACAAAATTTAACCAAAGTCACTGAAGTGTGAAATGTAAGACATGAACACCTAATAGATGGTCCTCAAATTTAGATTTAAAATTAGTATCTTTATCTATTAGAATATGAATCAAACACCATTTTAAGCCAAAAAAAAAAATGTTGATAGGTCAGTGTGGCTGTTTTTGAGATTTAAATGCTGGAAATTTTAGCTTGAAACCGAACTTCTCTAGACTTTTCATTCACTTTGAATTAAGGCAATTTGAAATGTAATGTAGGAATATCAAGAATTTCATCAAAATTTTTCAAAAGTCTTTTGAAGTTGTATACATAATACAATCATATTTTGAAAAGAAAAGTGGGGGTCAGTGTGCAAAAAATAAGATAAAATAAGAGAATTCCGAAAGTCAAAGAGTTTCAAAAACCTGACGAGTGACTATCCTTATGGTGGTTGTTAAGATGCAAGATCATAAAAATATTATATATATATATAGGTATTCCTATGGGTACCAACTGTGCAAATCTCATAGCAGATTTATTTCTTTATTGCTACGAGTCACAATTCATGGCAAAAATTCAAAAAGACCCTTCTAAACAGCATTTAGTGGATAAATTTAACAATACATATAGATATTTGGACGATATTTTGGCTTTAAATAATCCTGAATTTTCTAAATTTATAGATGAAATTTATCCTGCAGAACTTACTTTAAATAAATCCAATAGCAGCAGTGATTATACTCCTTTTCTTGATCTTGATATATCATTAAATCAAGGAGAGTTAAACACTAAGGTTTATGATAAAAGGGATGATTTCTCATTCCCTATAGTCAATTTCCCCCATCTCGATGGCAATGTTCCGTTAGCCCCTTCTCACAGGGTCTACATTTCACAACTTGTTCGATATGCATGAGTATGTAGTAATGTTTCTGACTTCAACCACCGAAATCTTTGTCTCACTGAAAAACTTCTGCATCAAGGGTTTAGATATCATAAATTGATAAAAACATTCTCTAAATTTTATTATAGATACATTGACTTATTAAGAAAATTTGGTTCTACATGCAGGGCTCTTATACATCAGGGCATTTCACATCCAAACTTCTATGGCAATATCATTTACAAAGCACATAAATTCAAAAATTGTCCTACCAAACTTATTAATCCGTTGAACAAACTTATTCTTAAAGGATATAAATACAGCATTGTTGTTAAATCTTTACTTCTGGTTTTTGATGGCAAAAATATTGATCATCTTCTAAATGCTTTACACCATAACTAAATTTAAACAATTTTTCATATTAGTAGTGTTTGGCATTGCACAATATCATGTTCTTCTTTCAAAATTGATGATGTTGTTATACCAAATCTATTTAGAAGTATTTCAATTGAAATTTCATATGTAAGAAGGTTTGATATCATAGTCAACGGAAATTATGTCCTTAGCTAGCTGTCAGTAACTGCGACCATTTGTCCAGACAGTACCTGTGTGTATTGTCTTCATGTTTTATGTACTTCATTGTAAGGGTACTTGTCTTGATAAGTTTGACTTTTTTCTAGTTTGATTTTTACTGTGAGTCTTTTTGTGTATTTATTTTTAGCCATTCACCACACATAGGGGGAGGGTTTGGATCCAAGAAAACGAGTTTAACCCCACCGCAATTTTTGCGCCTGTCCCAAGTCAGGAATATGTTGGTCATTGGCTTGTCCTTGTCTTCTTATGAAATTTTAGTTTCTTGATATTTGGGTTATTGGATTTGGTTTGTTTCCATTGATTTATTCACTTTTTTACCTTTTCCGGGCCATTTAGGGCTCACTATATGGTGTGAGTTGAAGACCATATGGTGACCCCTAGATGTTTTGTTTTGGGTCGTTTTAACCTGGATATGGGATGTTGTCTCCTTGACATTTACCCCATTTCCTTTCTTTTTCATATTATGTATAGTAAATGAGAAATGGACCTATAAAACACAAAATTTTAAAGTCACTCAACCATAAAATGTAGGTCATAGACAACTAATTATTGGTGCATTGGGTAGTACTTATAGACGTGAATATTGTGGTGCAATATTATAAAGATATCAATAGAGGTTACCAAACTATGGACCTAAAAGCAAAATTTAACCACAGGATGTACGTACGTATGACAGACGACAGACGACAGACGGACAAGGGTAAATCTATATGCCCCTTCCGCTTTCGTGGGAGGCATAAAAAGTCAGGATCCATCATTTAATTTTGAGCCAATTTGAGGGTTCATTATTTTAAATGTTACAATGAATTATTATTGAAAGTATTGTTTCAACCTTTCATATAACTTCTGAATCTACTGTCTGGCATTTAGACAACTAAGTTTACATATCAAAGAATTTGCTACAAAATGCTGTTCAAAATACATACAAAGTGTTTAAAATTTAATCTGAAGCATATGAAACCTTTTTTGTACAGAATTTTGTAATTTAAACTTGGTCTTTCATTCACAAATTTTTAACTTGGAGTTAGTATGGACAAGGGAGTTTTGCTTTATTATACCCCAGCAAACAATGTTTGGGGGTAAATAGGACTTACCCTGTTCTTCCCTCTGCCTGTCTAACAAACCATGTACCTTGTCTGCACATATGTAGCCCTAACTGCTACTTGAATTTTGATGAAATGTTAAATACAATGTTTCAACAAAATCCAAAGAGCCATTAAGAGGACCCATGCTGACAAGGTACCACCACCTTTTTTCCATAAAAAATATAAGTTGAGAAATTATCTCCCCTTCCATATTTTTAACAGCAACCATATTACTTTATGCACATCTTCGGATTATTCTAAAACTGTGTTACTTTTCATCAAAATCCAGAGAGTTGTCTAAAAGGATATTTGCTGGCAAAGTACCAACCTGCCTTTTTTTCATTAAAAAATAAACAAATGTACAACTTAATGAATTACATCCCCTTCCAAATTTGAACAGCAACCATATCACTTCATACACATCTAAATGTTATATACTACACCTGTGTTATATTTCAACAATATACAAAGAGCCATATAGGGGGACATGATGTACTACCCCCCTTTTTTACATTAGGTTAGACTCTACTAAATGACCAATCAGCTGCTGGCATAGTCAAAAATAGTACTTATATAAACAAAGCCATGCTACTTTCGCTTTGGATATAACTCTCAATATTGACAATATCCGAGTTCTTAAACGCTCTTGTGATCATGAAACACTTCCGGATTGACAAGCATTTTGAATCAGCCAGCCTCATTGCATGGGAAAAATACTGAAGCCTAATCAATGATGACATGTATGCCCAAGGATATGAAAGGGAAAATTGGTCATTTGCATACCCCAGTTAAATGAGGCGATAGAAATTTCTTATTAGACTTTAAAGTTGGGTCATCATTTGGATATGTTACTTGGCAGACGTGCCACTTGAGAAAATCATATCGCCGCATAAAGTGAACTTCAGGTAATTATGAAAATTCACAAAACGTTATAATGGCCGCCTATGGAAAATATTTAGTGGAGTCTGACCTAAGGCCGAAAATTGTGGGGAAATACAATTGGTGAAATATGTCTAGGTTACAGGAAATAAAGGTATATTTTGCACCTAAGATCAGCTGGTATCAAATTACAGACCAGTTCACATATTATGTAATATTTCACAAATTTTAAAGAATTTCCTATTTTACAAGCCCCTGTCAGACTTTTACCAAGGTTAAAGGATGTAGATACTCTAAATGAGTTAGAATAGATGAAATGCAAGTTACATATGCATGAAAAGTTATGATTTTATCCAGAAAATGCTTGAAAATGTTAAAATTAATGTTTTCTTATATTACGACACATATCGCTAACTCGAACGATACAGCCTCATATAAAATCCCAATTTTTTTCAAAATTATATATTTTTTGAACTTGAATTTTATTTATATTTTGTAGTATGCATACTGAATGAACCTATTATACACAAATCTGAGAGTTGAAAAGCTCCAAAGCTCATTCTGAGTGCCATTTTATGTTGTGTCATGTCAAAATATGAGATTTTTACTACTTTCACATCCAATTTTTACAATAAATTGCAATTTTATTCATAGTTCCTCATATTTTTCACAACAATGATGCTTTGAATCGCATAATGAGTTAAACTAGTGAGCTAAAACAGGAAGAATTTAGCAGCTGCATGCAATTTTAAAATTTTAAAAATTTGGGACACACTTTTATACTGTCCCCATGATAAGTAAAGACTGAATTTTCAAAACATTTTACACTTAATTGTATTTTGTTGGACAACAGAATATTATGAACAATCTCTATTCACTTTCTGGAGTTTGTTTTACCTTTATTTTGCACATGATGATCCTTTGGTATCAGTTATATATATTTTGAGCGAATTGTATGGACAGAATTTGACCTCAGAAAAACATGCTGCAAATGGGGGGAAGGGGCATAAAATGACCAGCTTTTCACCATTTGTATGACTGCTTTCTTTGTAAGAAGTAATTTAATGAGAGTGTAGTGCACCAATCTGCTATAAAGTATCACAAAGATAGTCAGATGTATGTAAAACAGTCATTGAAGCTCTATTTTCCAAGTTGAACCATTATCAGAACCTTGAATTTTTCAAAGTGCTGAAAACACTTAAGTACCAGGCATTTGAAATCAGGAATATAATTTTTTCAAGGGGCAGAGAGCATCTTTATTTTGAGTTTTCTATTTGGATATTGATTAAGCTACATGATAAAGACCAATAATTGAACTTTTGAAACATTAAATGACCTATTAAAGGTTAGACTCTACTAAATGACCAATCAGCTGCTGGCATAGTCAAAAATAGTACTTATATAAACAAAGCCATGCTACTTTCGCTTTGGATATAACTCTCAATATTGACAATATCCGAGTTCTTAAACGCTCTTGTGATCATGAAACACTTCCGGATTGACAAGCATTTTGAATCAGCCAGCCTCATTGCATGGGAAAAATACTGAAGCCTCATCAATGATGACATGTATGCCCAAGGATATGAAAGGGAAAATTGGTCATTTGCATACCCCAGTTAAATGAGGCGATAGAAATTTCTTATTAGACTTTAAAGCTGGGTCATCGTTTGGATATGTAACTTGGCAGACGTGCCACTTGAGAAAATCATATCGCCGCATAAAGTGAACTTCAGGTAATTATGAAAATTCACAAAACGTTATAATGGCCGCCTATGGAAAATATTTAGTGGAGTCTGACCATTAACAAAGTACAAGTTCATGAATTATCTCCCCTTCCTTTGCTTTATAAAACATCCATTTGTTTATTGCATGATGATTGTAATGTCATGATGTCATAAAAAAAAAAGCAACAGGAAAGTTGATTTGAAGCCCCCTTTATAGGTTTTATGGAATACTCACACGTCAAAACTCCCATGAGCAATTTCAAGTTGGCAGGTGTGATAATTTAAACACTCCGCAAGCCTTGTGCTTTTAAATTTGAAAAAATAAACTAACTCGAATAGAGAAATGTTGTATCTCATTCAATATAGTTGTGGAATCTACATTTATCTTACTTTTGTCTTGTCCTCCTTGGATGGATTCTGTAAAATTTTCATTCTCCCCTTTTCCAATGGAGTTTTCCTTTAAAAAGAAATATGTTTAAAATTACAGTGAATTTATTTAGAAAGCAAAACTAAAAGTGTACTTTTTTCACAAAAACTTATGTCTCTCCACCTTTCAAACTTTTTCTTTTTTTAAATCATAAAAGGTTATAACTCAGTGAAAAATTGGCCGGGCATTCCAAGAAATTAATATGCATAACCAGGCATTCAGATAAAAAATCTTATGAAGCTTTTGATATCAGATCAATTCTCAGATACCCACAAACTCAATTTTGACTATTTTCAAGTCATAAAAGGTCATAATTCTGTGAACACAAAAGAAAAAACAATAAGCACAACTACACAATGTGGTTAATAATCTTGTGAAGTTTGAATGAAATCAGAGCCAAAAACACATTAACAGAAAATGTCTTGTCCTGCTCGTGTATGGTAATAAATGGTACAGAACTTTTGCAAAGAACTCTTATGAAAAGGTGCTTGATGGCTTGATGAGATATGATCCACCACAGGAGAATTTGATGTTGGCAAGTATGCAAGGATGACAGGGCCATACCATTATAGGACCCCTAATTGTTTGCAGTTATATAAAAATCAATAGAACAGGCACCCACAATTTTTACAAAAATTCTAAGTCAAAAATGACCATTACCCTGCAAAAAAAGGGTGTAGTATTTCCACAACACAATATGCACAACTAGATCTTTTTGTCAACAATCCATCTAAAATCATATCAGAGATGTACGGTAAGATAAGTGGAGCCAACAAACTTAATACTACAAAATTTTCAGTTAAAAAGGTTCTATGCTCTATAAAAAAAGTGATGCACCATTCACAACTAAGCACTGTGGTCAACAATCCTCTGAAGTTTTGACTGACACCCACAAAAAAATTTTCAAGTTAGAAAAGTTCATATCTCTGTGAAAGAAGAGTGAGAATTCTGGAAACACAGGATGAACAACTAATCACTGTGGTTTAAATGGTTGCAATCAGAACAAGGCACAACTGCATGTCAAAAATCAACTGGCCAGTACTATTTGTACAGGCTTGTTCTAACTGCCTGCAGAAAACTTCACATGATCATTCATGCAAGACTGAGGGGTCAAGGCCATCATCTTGGTGTGGAATCTGTATGCTCTCCTCAGACACAACTGCATGTCAAATATCAAATGGGTAGGACTTCTGGTACAGACTGCACTTACTGCTTGTGGAAAACTCAACATGATCATTCGAGCATGACTTAGAGGTCATGACCACAAATGATGTGTGGATTTGAGCTGTACCCATACTGTAGAAACTGTTATGCACCTACAACTAACACAAGTATGGCAATTCTGAATAGTTTCCAATTGTTGATTCTGCTACAACAGTCAAAACTCTATCCCTATGTCTCAGTTCAAAGACTTTTTGTCAGGAATGTGAAGCATGTAAATCAAAGCCAATTTATATGCTATGAATGTATATATTGTAGATCATTTCTCAATCCAGGAGAAATATAAAATACAAAGAGCAATACAAACTCCCAACAAACTCTTTAAGGATTCTGTATTTACCTTCTCTAATTTATCCTTCATCTCTAATTCTTGAGCTCTGTGTTGAGTTCTTAACATGTAAATATAATTATCATCAATCATCTGTAAATAAAACCGAACTTTGTTATATAGAGGATATGAAGTTACATAGAGCAGTTTAACATGAAAGTTACATAGAGCAGTTTAACATGAAGCTACATAGAGCAGTTTAACATGAAGTTACATAGAGCAGTTTAACCTGAAGTTTTCATTTGTATATTAAATCTGCTTCACTATAGCTACTATAGAACAGAGAGGCCACCTTTTCTGTTTTAATGAAATTCTGATATTTAAACAAGGTGCTCTCAAGAGTCTGTATTGCTCACCTGGGCCATGGCTGACATAGACATGCAGTCCAAATAACCTGAATAATAAAGGGCCTCATTTTCAAGTATGTTAATAGACCTTGATGTTATTTGCTTTAAAGTTGAACAATATTTCCTGTTGGTAACCATTTTGGATAAAGTGAAGACTTACTGGTCACCTTTTTTGAAGAGGACCAACTAAGGACTATTATGAACAAGTTTGGTTAAGATTGGACTAGTAATTTCAGAGGAGAAGATCTTTCAATGTGTTTTCCTAAAGAACCAATATCAAGTTAAGTTTCCCACTGTTGGCCATCTAGGATGAGGTGCAGACTTGACAGACAAATCTTTTAAAGGTGACCATCAAAGAAATATTGTGAAAAAGTTTGGATCCAGTTTTCTCTAATTCATGTCCGGTATTAAATTTCCTAAAGGGTGAGAAAATATTCTGGATCAACAGAGAGGTGGGGTCATGTTTTTGTCCAAAATCTCCTTGCAATCATTAAAAAACAGATTCCACAATAATATCTTGTGAGAAATGACATTTATACACCCTCAATAGTAAAACTTCAAATATCTAAAATAGTCTGCAAGCCTCACATTAAAAAAATTGAAAATTTAACTATCATCTCTAGTGTAGAAATGCTGTTTTTCACTCGATGCAATTATGAAATCTATATGAATTTGTTGTTACAGAAGAGAAAATGCTTTCCCATAGGATCCAGCTTTAAAACACAATAAAAAAGGGGGGAATAACTATGTTCCCTACTTGGGGCCATCTTGGATGTGATAAGGACATATTTTTCAATGGTGCCATTTAAAGACTATTGTGACCAAGTTTGGTTCTAATTGGCCTATTAGTTTCAGAGAAGAAAATCTGTGATATTTTCCCATTGGGTACAATGTAAAACCAAGTTCCCTACTGGTGGCAATCTTGAATGCAGAGGGGAGTTGACAGGCAAGAAAAAAAATGACCATTAAAGGTAGTGATGTTCCGATGATCGATTATAATCGATAATCGATCGATTTTCACATAAAATCGATTAATCGATTATAATTTTAAATAATCGATAATTGGATGCCAATTAAATTTTGCAGAAAATAAAAAATTTTCTGTCTGATAATTCTAGAATTTGTGATAAATAGACGATTATAGTAATAAAATTGTTCATCAAAAGTGGAGTTCTCTTAATATAGCATGCTGTTTAGGATTTTTCTCAAGCAATAGGTAATAAACATGATAAATACATAGGCATTTTCAAATGGACAGTGAAAATTGATATTTGTTTGAATTCATGCAATATAACAGCACAGCAAACTTGGTTAAAACCAAACTCTGTAAGCATTATAAGGGTATCCGATTATAATCGATAATCGAATCGGAAGGTACATCCGATTATTCCAATTAATCAATTATGATTTTTGTATCCGATTCCCAACACTAATTAAAGGGCAATAACTCCTATATGGGTATATGGGTATCTTTATTTTGGTCAAAATTCCCATGTGGATAGATCCTGATATGCTGAACATTTTTGGGCAACAACTCTAAAATGGGTCAACAGATTTTCTTTAAATTGCAAGTTGGGTAGACCTTGTCATGCTAGTGTCAGATTTTAGATATCTGGCATTAGTTTTTGAGTTATTTGCCAAAAACAACAATTTACCCTTATGTTCTATTTTAAGCAATGGCAGCCATGTTATTTGGATGGCAGATTAAAAAATCACAATGTTTAGAAGCCATACTCAGGTGATAATTCAGGCCAAGTTTGGTTTCATTTGGCCCTTGTTTTCAGAGGAAAAGATTTGTTTAGAGCCAGGTGAGCTTAAAACAAATAAATAAAGTAAATGAAAAAGAAAAAAATTCCATCACCACAGGAATAAACATGGAAACAGAATAACACTTTTATTGTTGTCATTCTTTGATCTTGCAGTCACTGATTAATTTGATCACACCATACAGAAAATTCATGAAATCTCATATCTTACAATTTATATCTTACAAGGTATTCTAAGTTAACTCATGACATTGATACAAGAACTGTTTTATTCAAGAATCAGAAATTCTTTTACGGAAACCCTGCTCATTTAAATGATTATATTTCAGAGAGCATTCACCCATTTTAGTCAAGGAAAAAAAAAATTTAATGCAAAGCTAAACTGTCCAACTGATAGTTCCATGTATGTACTTTTCGGGGAGGTTAGGGTACCCATAAACAGGTTTAACCCTACCATTATCTCATGCTAGTGCTGGTACCAAGTCTGGCTATCCTAAGTTCATACCGTTGTCTATGTTTGTCTTTAGTCATTTTATTGTTTCTCTTTTGCAGCTCCCAGATAAATTGTGGCATGCGATTGTAATTTTCACCCATTGTAAGTGTTTCCAGTTATCTTTTCTACATTAATTCAACCTTACAATCGATGTTGAAAATAAATACAATTCATGGAAAGTGATATCTCCCTGTACCAAGTTAGTTATATATGCTCAAGGGAAAGATAATTTCATTAGCATATCAACAAACCATTGGATATTGAAATTAGCTGTTTTGGTACAGGGAAAAAAATCAATAAATGTTTCTCAATAATGGATGACTGAAATAACAAATTCACTCATAAATACTTATATGAGTGATTTTAAGAGTTTTTTTATACATGTATATTTTGGAATTATAACTTGAGAAGTTATACATCCAAACCTGTCCAAAACAAACCCAGGATTTAAAATATAGTTTCCATGACTAGAACTAGTTGATTATGAAATTTCTCACATCAAGTTAAATTAATTTTGCAAATGTTTGAAAGTGAGGCTTGCCGAGCTTTTAAACATTTCAAAATTGATTTAACGAGATGTGAGAAATTTCATAATTAAGGTGTTTAAGTTGTGGAAACTATTTCTCTAATGACTGGATGAAAAAGGCCGATGATCGTATTCCAAATAAATTTGGCGGGAAATTTCACGAAACTTGTTCTCCTCTCTAGAGAAGAGAACAAATGTTTCAACACTGTTCAGGAAATGTGAAAACTGGATAGAAATTAGAGAAAATTCATGTTAAGTTTAAATTTTTAAATACCGGGTATCTATACCTATAAACCCGTCAAATCAAAACACCTAAGAACTGAAGAAAAGGTTAAGTGGTCAGGAGAATCAGTTTAGATAGCTATGGTGTTATCCATATCAATTATTCCCAATATCAACAGAATTTAGATTATAACTTATTGTAGATTAGGCCCTATCAAGTTAATTTGTAGATTCTTATCCATCTGTAACAAAAAATCTGGAGTGGGTGGCAGGGTTTTATTTTATATTGTTTACCGATTTTCACAAAAATTTCTGAATAATTGAAAATATAAAAAAAAAATTGAGCTTAGAAAAAATGGGGTGGGTGGGGATGAGAATCTATTTATTAATTTGATGTGGCCTTACTCTTTTTTCAGTGTTCAAAGATATTTATCTAAGGTAGATAGACACTTATATACATATCCATGAGATTTCGTTAAAGTCAGCACAATTGAAGAACCAATCCAACACAAAAGAAATCTGTAATAAAAAGTATGGGTCACAATACTAGTTTTTTTTTCTAGAATTGAGATCACAGTTTACTCATTTTTAGACATTGTTTCACCTAAATTTACATAAAATGTATGGAAGAAATATGGAAAGGCAATTATTGGCTTAATAAAAATGAACCTTTTATCCACGAGAATTTTATATATTTCTGTAAATGAATAATTTATGAAATGATCTATTGGTTACAAAGAATAAATGTATTTGTCACCATGCTTTTAACAGAGATATTTTACACAAATGTTTACATATTTAAAAAAAAATAATACCTCTTGAGTTGGTGGATCTTTCCTTCTGTTTCTTAACCATGCTGAAATAAAATGACAAATAAATATGACATGCAGTGTGATGATACAAATTCTTGGATGAAGCAACAGCAGTAGAATACCGAAGGAATAAGGGAGGTGATGATCACAAAAATCGAAGTTCAAAGACATGGCAAAAACGGCAACAGAGAAAAACAAAGACAAAACAAGGACATAAGACAGTCACAATGCATAGAAATAAAAAGACAACATCAAGAACTAAGGAACTCATATTGTGAACTCCAATGAAAACCAAGAGTGACATCAGGTGCTCCAGAAGGGTAAGCATGTCCTGCTCCACTAATGGCACCCATCACACTATCAGTGAGTCAATCCAGGGTTGAGTCAAAACCGGTAATGTACGAAGTTGAGTTGATTACATGGGCAATATAATTTTTTTTTGATTACATGGGCAATATAATTTTTTTTTATACACAATGTGATGAAATAATAGAATCTGCAATTTCATGGATTCCATGGTTCACTAAAACCCCGAAATCAAGTTCTCAATGAAATGCATATAATTCCATCGAAGATAACACTAAGATGCATGAGTCTCACGCCTAATGCGTGAGACTTGACAGACCTGATGATAAAATATCAGGTCTAAGATGAAGCAGATGTCATGTTTCCCTATTGGATTCATAGTTCACGCCAAAATCATATATAAAGTATAGAAAAACTAAATCACAATCAATTTATCATTGAAGCAGCTTCAATACATGCAGTAATTTAAACATCATTTTTTCTAAGTGTCCAATTTCACTTTATAATCTGCCTTTGTACAAGTTATTCAGTATTTATTTAATTGCACAGAACCATCATACCACTTCATCTGATAAGAACTAATTTTGATGAATTACTAAATAGCAGAAAGATGTTGCAGTTTCCTTGCCTTGCCTTCCAATGGGATACAATGAAGATTTGCAATGAAGACCATGTGGTAGCTACCATTGGTTTCAAAATTTTCATTTTATTCACAAAAATATTACTGGCTGTGTACCCAATTTCACCATTCACAACTTTTCTGCTAACTAAATATAATCAATCAGTTAAAATTTTATCTTTTGTTTGAAATACACCAAAACTTTCACAGAAAAATCTAAAAACATTTTGTAGAAACGGCAAATGGCGAGATTGGGTATCTGACTAGGATGGGTACTCAGTCAGTTCAAGTTTTTTATTATAGCAAGAATGAAACTGGTGCTAAACTTTTAATTTACAGTGGTAATTTTTATATTTAAGAAAAAGAAATTCATGGCCGTCGCTGGTTTGTAGTTTTTTTTTATGTAGGTGCCCATTATTTTCCTTAGTATTTTACCAAGAGAGTTGCCAAGTTGACATGGTGGAGTAAGGGGTAAAATAAACAAAAATAAAATGAACCCATATATAAATCGACTACAAACTATAGGCGCCGATGAATTATTTGATTCTTATATGAAATTTTGTGATCCAGGCGGTCCTATGGTGTATGATGTAATGACAGCTATAACATAAGATTTACTAGTATATTCCTACACAAAACTTATTCTGAATTCATCTATTTCAGCTTGTTGTGACTGTTCATTATGTTATTGTATATTTATACATGGCTAGTCATCATGGTTGCCATTGTTGCCATATCAGCATTTGCATCTTCATTTTTCTTTACTGTCCCATTCTCATGTGGTGTCTTTGTTTCTTGGTGTTTCCGATGTTGCCATTGCCCCTGGATTGTTTGTTTTTACCTACGGTTTGGTTCACACTTATTTTGCAATAATTTCTCAAACTATAAATAACATGTTGAAACCAAATTAATAATGTGATCATATGAATAACAATGATTTTCAACTTACAGTCCCATTCTATGGGTACTTCGGGCATTGCATCTTCACTTTTATCTTCCGATTCTACCCATCTTCTTGCTCTACGACCTCTTTTTTTGTCTGTCAACATTAAAGAATAGATCATACTATAACTTGAATGTCCTAAGTTGTCTCCATAATTAATGAAAAACAGTACATGCTAAGTCGATTTCAGTGACATGGTCTTTCAATATTGATATACCATAAACACACACAGAAAGGAACCCATCCTGCTCAAGGTATTTGTGTCTTCAAAACACATGTGTGTCTCTAAGACACATATAATGCTCCTGCTAATCTCATGTGTTTTATTCGTATGGACATACAAAAGTCAAAAGAACAAGCAGATGGTTTTCAACAAGAGGCTCTAAAGAGTCTGTATTGCTCAACTGGACCATGCCTGATGCAGACATTAGTTTTAAAGAAGACCTCTGATGGGTTTTTCCCACAGGGTCCAATGTCATACTAAACTCCCATAGGTGTCCATCTTGAATTGGTTGCAGATTTGCATGACATAAAATAAACCAAGGACTATATATATTGTGAACACGTTTGCTTTCAATTAGACAAGTGATTTCAGAGGAGAAAATCTTTGATTGTGTTTCCATAGGGACCAATGTAAAACTATGTTCTCTTCTGGCAGTCATCTTGGATGAGGTGTGGATCTGATGGACAAAGTCTTGTAAGGGATCATCTTTAGGACCAGTGTGCATAATTTTGTTTCTAATTGGACTAATAGTATAACAGAAGAGATCTTTGAATGCATTTCTTATAGGGTCCAGCATTAAAATATGTTCTTTGATGGCAGGGATCTTCAATAAGGTGCCAACATCATGAAGACCTTTTTGCAGGGACCACCTCAGGACTATACTGAATAAATATGGTTTCAAATCTGTTGACAAACTATCAAACGCTTACAACAAGAGGAATCCAAAGAAAGACATCCCACAAAAACAAAATTTTAGGCAATCTGCACTATTGCAATTTTGGCAAAGTTTGGCCTTTCATAGCTTGGAAAGGAAACAACTAATGCTTGTGCTCTATTATAATTTTTCATAAGGTATCCATTGAAAAAACTGCATCAAAATCAGACTAAAAACAAGATGAAATTGTGAAATACTATGCCACGGTAGCAACAATGTCTACAATAAATAAAGGGCTACGCCGAGCACAGCATGATACGACCACAGCATGTCGAATACTGAAATTTGAATAAGTGTTATTCAAAATGAATGAGGACACAGTTTGGAGCTTGATACAGAAATTAAATGGACCAAATAAAGAGCTTGAATCAGTTGCAATTTTGGCACCTTTGGCCCCTTTAGCTCGGAAGGGGTAAAAGCTATGCCAAATTTGTTGACATACTACTGAAAGCTTATATCAAGAAGAATCCAAAGAAATAAACTGATCTAAATCCGATGAATAATAAAGATTTCAAATATTTCAAAAAATTACAATTTTGGCCCCTTTGACTCCTTGTAGCTCGAAAACGGTAACAGCTATGCAAAATCCACTAACATACTACCGACAGCTTACATCAATAGGAATCCAAAGAAAAAAATCCTATTGAAATTCGATGAAAAATAAAGATTTCACTTATTTTGAAAATTTGCAATTTTGGCCCCTTTGACCCCTTGTAGCTCCGAAACCGTAAGAGCTACGCAAAATCCATTGACATAGCACTGAAAACTTATATCATGAGGAATTTAAAGAAAAAAATCCCATCGAAATCCGATGAAAAATACAGATTTCACATATTTCGAAAATTGCAATTTTGGCCCCTTTGACCCTTTGTAGCTCGGAAACGGTAAGAGTTACGAAAAATCTGTTGACCTAACACTGAAAGCTTATATCAAGAGGAATTCAAAGAAAAATTCCCATCAAAATCTGATAAAAAATAAAAATTTTAGGCTATCTGTAAATTTATGATTTTGGCCCCCTTCGGCTCCTCATAGCTCAGAAACGGAAAGAGCTACGCCAAATCCATTAACATACTACTGAAAGCTTACATCAAGAGGAATCCAAAGAAAAAATTCATCGAAATCCGATGAAAAATAAAAATTTTATGCAATCTGCATGTTTGCAATTTTTGCCCGGTTTCCCCCTCATAACTCGGAAAGGAAACAAATGATCAAAAATCTGATGGTGCAGCGCCTATTTATATTTCATAAGGAATCCATTGCAAAAAACGGCATCAAAATCGGACTAAAAATAAAAAAATAAAATTTTTAAAATTCGCCCCTTTTGGACCCCACTTTATGTCATGAACGGTACATGCGACATGAAATCCGTTGACTTATTACTGATTGGAAATTACCTCAGGAGCACACTGAAAGAAACCCCATCAAAATCCAATAATTAATAAAAATTCTACAGCTAAATAGTTGAAAACACCCAATTTTGCCCTTTTTGGCCCTTATTTTAAAAACGGGAGGGGCCATAATAACAATAATTCTTAAAGGTTCCACGGAACCTGGTGTCTCGCATGCTCACTCCGCTTTCATTATAATTTGGCCTATTATTAAGATGTTGTTACTAAAAATTCTAAGAAATAACTGGTCTTTGAGAGTATCAGGAAATTTACAAAAATTGGAACCAAAAATTTTTGAAATCTAGCCATTGGCAATATAAGTTTTGACAAAAATTCATCCAAAAAGCATGGTTGCTAAAAAGAATTTCAAAAAATTGCTCGTCTTTGACTCAGTTTGAGAGTATCAGGAAATTTACCAAAATTGGAATAAAAATTTTTGAAATCTAAACATTGAAAAATTTTGTTTATACTAAAATTNTTTTTTATGAGATCAGAAAGATGTGTACGAGGTTTCCTGAAAAGGATTCTTTTAGCATGGGTATGATCACTAATGTTTGATTGCGTGAGGTTGGTCACCCGGGGTCGTAACATAGGATAGAATTCTATCCTTTGGATAGACACTAATCCAAAAAATTGTTTTTACTAAAATTGATCCAAAGAGCATGGTTGCGAACAAGAATTCCCAAAAACTGCTGGTCTTTGAGAGTTGCAGGAAATTTACCGAAATTGGAACCATATTTTTTATTATTATGTTTCAGAAATATGTCTGGTATGAAAAATTGCTAAAATATTTGATTGTATGCAAAAATTTCAAAAATTGTTAAGTCTTGGACATTTTCAGGAAATTTACCAAAGATGGAACCAGAATAAAATCCTGAAAGTTTATTGCTTATCTATAGACTACATGCAACAATTCTATGCCAAAATTAAATTTCCTAAGTTCCAATTTGTTTAACTTTGTTGATATTATGGACCAAAGTGAAAATTTAGTCAAATTCATTGATGTGGAAAATATAGGTCAAGGTGACATAATTCTGGTATGGATGTAGGTTACTACTAAAGATGTAACCAATTACCAATCATCCAAGTCCATGGCATGTAGGTGTTGAGATCTAGTGGAAACAAAAAAATTTTATTAAAAAAAACTAGGTCCAACAAATGGCAAAATACGGAAAAATTGGAATTAATTTTTTTTCAAAAATATACTTGGGATTCAATAATGAAGTTGTACTGAATATTGCGTCAAAAATTCATTGCTATTGAGCAAGATTTCAGAAAGTTATTGAAGTTCAAAAAAAGTTAAACATTTGGGTTAACCAAATGTTGACGACGACACCGACGCCTCCGACGACGACGGAATCTATGGTCGCTATGTCTCGCCTTCGCGACAGGCAAGACAAAAACCGATCCACACCTTCCTTTTGTGCCAAGGAACATTGTGTTAAAACAGCACCATACCATTATACGACCACAAAATCTTTTGCGGTCGTATAAAAATTAATATTAAAAATTTCAATTGCACTAAAGGTTACATAAAAATTTGTACTAAGCTCAATTATATCTTTTAACATATAGAATATCAAGCCTCTTGCACTTGTAATTAATGAGCTAAAAGCAAAATCTTGATTTTGACCTTTAAACCTCTGTGACCTTGACCTTTGACCTGACCTTAATTAGATTTGCATAATGGTGTTCAGCTTTATAAGATCAATATTCAGGCTAGATATGAAGGTCCTATCACATCTGGTTGAAAAGATATAAGCAATGTTCACGTTTTTGTTCAAGTTTTCAAATTTGCACTCACTGACCTTGATCTTTGACCTGAACCATTTTTTTTGTGGATTTGATCTAAGCTCTGTTAGATATATTCACATATATAATATCAAGCCTCTAGCGACTGTAATCAAAGCAAAATCTAGATTTTAACCTTTTTGACCTCCATGACCTTGAGCTTTGACCTTACCTTAATGAAATTGCATAACAGTGTTCAACTTTACATGATCAATACACATATGATCAATACACATACCACATGTGAAGGGCCTATCACATCTGGTTCAAAAGTTATCAGCCAGGTTAAAGTTACAGACAGACTCCAGACAGACAGGACAAAAACAATAAGCCCCCCGATCTAAAGATTAAATTTTTGAGATTCCCCCTTTGGGGCCCCATTTATCTCATGAATGGTACATGCTACATGAAATCTGTTAATTACTACTGATTGGAAATTCTCTCAGGAGCATACACACAGAAACTCCTACAAAATCCATTAAATAATAAAGATTCTACAGGCAAATGTATGAAAACACCCAATTTAAACCTTTTTTTGCCCCTTCTCCGAAATGGGTAGGGGGCATGAACCTGAATCTAACTTCAGGTAACAAGTGTGCCAAGAAACATCATATTAAATTTGATAAATGATCCGTCCACTAGAACCAAAGTTACACTGTCCACAGGACATGCATGCACCATGCCATATTTATACAACTGCAAAATTTTTGCAGCCGTTTCAAAATTGAAAGTACTATAAATACAGGCTGCTAGAATCATCAGTGGGGGGACATATTTAGCTTCATTTAATAGTCTTTACTTAAAAATTGGATAGAAAAAATTTACGAGTCATTTATTCCATCATGAAAGTCGGTTTGACTACAAAAAAATGTCTTAAATTGAAATTACCAGTAATCAACATAGTAATTCTTATATGACCATTTTAATGATGCTGCTAATTGTATTCCTTGTATTTATAAATTTTATAAATAATGGCCCTAATATTTTTTCTGTTAATATTAGAGTACCGAAATTTATTGGAATATTTTGCAAAATCTCATGATCACAGGAAATTTTGCTGGAGACATTCAAAAACAGGAGATTTGTCAATTGTGTCTTCCTGCTATATGGTGACCATCTCATTGCAGGAGAAAGATCTGTTTTGTGCCAAATTACCCACAGGAATCAGGAAGGTTAACACCTATGTGCCCAGGTGTCCTGATAAGAGAATGAATAAAATTAGCAGTTCTGGAAGACTCAGAATTCAATAATCTTATTAAATTTGGTAACCCTTTCTATACACATGTATGTTCAACCAAAAATTTGTCAAAATATTAATTTTATATTTTTAAATATTTTCTTAATGTAACACTAAGATCATGTTTTGTGTCAACAACAAGTATTTTTTTTAAAAATCTGTAGCCAAGTAAGAAAGTTCGACTAAGGTTACCAAATTCATTAACTCAGGAGATAAGGGTTTACATATAGTTTCTCCACCAGGTAGAAGTGAGATAACATTATATTTCTTCCCTAGAGATAGTAAAATTTCAATTTTCAACATGCAAGCTTTATCGAGCACGTTAAAATAAAAATTTTACTATCGAGAGGGAAGAAATACATGTGTTTTTCTAACTCGCGAACTAGCTGAATGAGAAATTTTTTTCTCCCATGAAATGTGTTTTGAATGTGAAAAATCTTAAATGGTGGGAAATCTCTCTAGGAAATTTAATCAACGACTGTTGGTTAAAAAGTCGTGTGCATATTAAAAAAACCAACTGCTGAGAATGGGAGAAACAGGGATATCTCATGGGTCCTTCAGCTATGCTCTTGTCATTTTTTATCAAATAGATGGATTTTGATATCCAAAGGAAGAATTTTAGAAAATTATTTAATTCACATTTTGAAAGTAATTAGAGAATGCTAAGTTCTTGCAGAAATTGAAAATGCAAAAACTTGAATCATGCAAAGTTAACAAATTCGGTAACCCTACATTATTGACTTCTGAGTTTTCCAGAACAAGGACGAATGTGCCCTTTTCCAGAATTAACTGATACAGTGCTCTTATTGTGTACAAGAAATAATCCCTTTTGGGATTCGACACCAGAGATGTTTTGATATTGCCTGCCTCCAATATTGTACCTTTCCAACTTCAAACATTATTTTACCCGGAACTAGGTGGGGTACCTGAAAAAATTTTCCTGAATAGAACTATCATGCCTGCCAATTTTTGAAAATTGCCATGGGGTTTTGCTGCATGTCAAATAAGGAAACTCCTTATAACATGTTATTACTTTGCTACAGGGGGTCTTATGGCATGTTTTTGTGGTTTATAGTGTTATTATGTGTTTCATCATTATATTGAACTCTTTCTTGTTGTTTAATTGTTGTCAAGTGTCTCGGCTTTTATTTGGAATTTCAACTTTGATTTTTGGAGCCTCCTATTTCGAGATCATCCAGCCTTACAACAGTCCGACCCTATGCCAGTCAGGCCTTAGTCTATCCGTCCCTGTATTGTTAATTGATACTATATGGTTGTTTTGTTCAGTTTGGTCATGATATCGGAGATGTAAAGTTGTATTATTTATTGTTCAGACTTTGTCATAAAAAATTGCTGCAGAATATAGGAACAACAGAGTTTTAACCATTTACGAAAATGTACAGTGAGGGACAGCCTCTGAACTGCGTACTAAGTTTATTTTTATTATCCCCGCACTTTCGAAGAAAGTTCGGGGATAATGT
>MJUU01060511.1:52604-78145 GCA_002080025.1 Modiolus philippinarum
GACGGAGGGTATTACATTATCCCCGAACTTTCTTCGAAAGTGCGGGGATAATAACGCTAAAATCTCCAGGACATGAGTATGCTTTCAATCTTCCAAGGTATAAAATTGGCATGATGAAGTTGAATTTTTCTTATAGCAAAAACAAATTCAACTTCTTATAACAAATTTTCGCAGAAAACAACAGTAATACATAAACTAGATGTTGTCGGAACGACAGCTATCCCCACACTCCCTGTCTGACACCCACTGAGCAAAATTTTTCCCAATATTTTTGAAATAGAACTATTGATAGTAGTTATTTTTACAAAAAGAATTTAAGGATATATGGTTGTTAGGCATAATTCCAAAAAATAAGTGGTCTTTGAGACTTTCAGGAAATATACCAAAACTGGAATTAAATATATTTGAAATCAAATTGATGAAAGTGTTTGTCCTAAATTAAAGAAGCTACTTCAGTACGGTTGCTAGGTAGAATTCCAAAAAATAAGTGGTCTTTGAGACTTTCAGGAAATTTACCAAAATTGGAATCAAAAATTTTTGAAATCCAATTGATGAAAGTGTTTGTCCTAAATTAAACAAGCTATTTAAGTACGGTTGCTAGGTATAATTCCAAAAAATAAGTGGTCTTTGAGACTTTCAGGAAATTTACCAAGATTAGAATCAAATATTTTTGAAATCAAATTGATTAAAATGTTCGTCCTAAACTTAACAAACTATTTACAATGATTTAAGTATGGTTGCTAGGTAGAATTCCAAAAAATAAGTGGTCTTTGAGACTTTCAGGAAATTTACCAAAATTGGAATCAAACATTTTAGAAATCCAATTGATGAAAGTGTTTGTCCTAAATTAAAGAAGCTATTTAAGTACGGTTGCTAGGTAGAATTCCAAAAAATAAGTGGTCTTTGAGACTTTCAGGAAATTTACCAAACTTGGAATCACATTTCAGAATTCTAATTATTCAAAATCTCATTTTTTATAAAAAAGATTGCTAATTTACATAATTATATGCTGAAATTTCAAAAAATATGAGTCTTTGACATTTTCAGGAAATTTACCAAAGTTGGAACCGGAATCATAATTCTGAAAGCTTACTGCAAATCTACAGACTATATGCAACAATTCTGCATAAAGATTTTATCGCTTAATCCAAAAAAATTAGTAGGAGTTTGTGTCACATGCCACATGTGTCAAAATCCACATATTTGGGCCTTTGTCAAAATCAACATCTTGGGGCCTCTTGTATGCATCAAGATAAAGATAAAAAATCCGAAAACCTATTGCGCATCTACAGACTATATGCAACAATTCTACAACAAAATTAAATCCATAAATCCATAAATGTAGGAGGAGTTTGTGTCACATAATTGACATCTTGGGGCCTCTTGTTTGCACCGAGAGCAATATAAAAAATCTGAAAGCTTATTGCGCATCTACAGACTATATGCAACAATTCTACATCAAAATTAAATCCCTGAATCCAAAAATGTCGGAGGAGTTTGAGTCACAAGAAAGTGTGATGGACGGACGGACGGACAGACGGAGGGTATTACATTATCCCCGAACTTTCTTCGAAAGTGCGGGGATAATTATCGTAAGGCCGGATCGACTTTTAAGACAGGGTCGGATTGGAATGAGGCCTGAAAGTACAGGGCCGGATAGGCAGGGATGGATTTGTCGTAAGGCCGGAACATGTTGTTATCGGAGCCTCCATGGGGGTTTAATTTCTGCCAAAAACACCCAGAAAGTGAGAAGGTTGGCAGGCCTGAACTATACATGGTTGATAAGGGATTCAGACGCAGGCGATATAAAAAAAATCTCTGGCTTCAAATCCAAAAAGGAATTATACAAGAAAGTGTCCAAATTCAGGGACTGTATCACAGGCACTTGTTTCATAAAAAATTCCAGTCCCTCCCTCTCTTCTTTTTATGAAACAAGTGCCTGTGGATTGTATATAGTCCCTGTAATCCCTTTTGGGATTCGAAGCCAGAGATGTTTTTTGATATTGCAGGCAATATCAAAAAACATCTCTGGCTTCGAATCCCAAAAGGGATTAATAGTCCCTGCAAAATTTCAAGTCTTAACTAGATGTTGTCGGAAACGACAGCTATCCCCGCACTCCCTGTTTGACACAGAAAACAGTTGTTATACACCCTTGGCATAATTTTTTCATTATCTTTGAAATCTACCTATTGATAGNAAATCGAAAAATGACCTTTTCATAATAAGAAAACAAGAAATAAGAGGCAGTTCTGTACATTCTTTCATACTACTGGTTCATTTTCTACTAAAGACCTGAAGAAAAACAACTTTTTCCATTTTTACTGGAAAATATGGTTTCAAATTCCTTGCTATGACCATTTAAAATGCTCCCAGAATACACCATTTTGCGTCCCTGAAAAAAATCTTGTGGCTTTTCCCCAACACACCCTTCGTCTCACTCTTGGAAGCCAAACACCCTTGACAGCTCTGTATAGTCCCTGCAAAATTTCAAGTCTTAATTATATATAAGTTATCCTGTTTCTAAAGTGGGTCAAAACCTTCGCAGTATCAAACAGGCGGGATTCAAAGTATATTTGACAAAGAAATATTGACCATAGCCATACACAGTGGGATCTGGGAGCACAAGGGGCTTGTTAAGAAAAAAAATAGAGTAGGAGAGGCTTATTTTCAATAATGTGTGTGTTAACCTGCAAGTTTTTCGAAATATTTGTTCCCAAGATGATCCCTTGCAATGAAGTAATCTTCTTTTGTTTGTAGTTTTAAAGATTTTCGAAAAATATTCAATATTCTACTTGTAACTTTTGCCATTGACTTCTGAAACGACCCTCGGAAATGTGTGTTGTCTATTCCGCATTTGGAAAAAAATAATTCCGAATGAACTAACTACCGATGAACTAAAAACAGAATAAAAATGTCACGTACGTGGATATGCAGTAGTTTTAAATAAAGTGTCCTTGACAAACTAATGAATAAAGTTCACACTGAAATACCATTTCAAACAATATGACAATCTCAACAGATTCTTTTTTGCTAGGTTTCTATCAGTTTTGTTTTCCTTGTCGGAAATTCCTTCCTTCTTTTATCCATATTTTTTAACATGGACAAAATGCAAAATGCAGACGACGGAAAAACGATATGCTCACTGAGCAAACTCGCTTATCGAAAAAGCTTTGTACTCATTCAGCCGAAGCTGTAAAATTTTGTAGAAATCTTGCAATGTAAATTAAGTTCTGGAAAACTCAGAATTCAATAATGTTATTGAATTTGGTAACTTTACTGTCTTTAACAATTCTTTTTAATCATCCTATTTTTAGCTCACCTGTCTATAGCCAGGGTGAGCTTTTGCCATCACTTGGCGTCCGTCGTCTGTCGCCCGTCGTCCATCCGTCGTTAACTTTTCATTCAAAGTTCTTCCGTAAATGGTGGTTTACAGTGGCAGATCATATGACCCATGTGAGATGGATGCATGCGACCTCATCTCACACCGGTAAATGACCAACCAGACGAGTTGATTTTTGTGATACAACAATCATAACCATGACTAAACGTCACAATGTAAGGAACACTCAAATGGTGACAAGGTTGTTCAAACAGTAAAGGTTTCTAGAAGTTTCTTTTCGCTTTTTACCGAAGAAATTGATCGATATTAAAGATCGAGATATCTTTCACTTGTGTAAGAAATTCTGCATCTTTTCCTCTCGTTTCACTACGCTCAACTCGAGAAAAGACAAAATTTCTTACACTTGTGAAAGATGTCCCGATCTTTAATCTGATCTTATGCAGGATCCTTTTAATCTTCTCCTCTGAAACCACTGAGCAATTTAAACCAAATTTAGTCACAGTATTCTTAGGTGGTCCCCTTCAAAGTTTGTGATTTTAATGACCGTACCTCATCAAAGATGGCCGCCAGCGGGGAACATAGTTTAACATAGGACCCTATGGGAAATGCATTCAAAGATCTTCTCCATTGAAGCTGCTTGAACAATTTTAACCAAAGTTAGTCACAATAGTCCTTTGGTGGTCCGCTTCAAAGTTTGTGACTTTTATGACCGTACCTCATCCAAGATGGCAGCCAGCAGGGAACATAATTTAACATAGGACCCTATGGGAAATGCATTCAAAGATCTCCTTGGAAGTCACTTGAACAATTTTAATCAAATCTAGTCACAATAATCCTTTGGTGATCCCCTTCAAAGTTTGTGATTTTTATGACCGTACCTCATCCAAGATGACCGCCAGCAGAGAACATAGTTTAACATAGGATCCTATGGGAAATGCATTCAAAGATCTTCTCCTTGGAAGCCGCTTGAACAATTTAAACAAAATTTAGTCACAGTAGTCCTTGGATGGTCCTCATGAAAGTTTGTGATGCTTATGACTGTACCTCATCCAAGATGACTGCCAGCTTGGAACATAGTTTTACATAGGACCCAATGGGAAATGCATTCAAAGATTTTATCCTCTGAAACTGCTTGAACAATTTAAACCAAATTTAGTCACAATAGTCCTTTGGTGGTCCCCTTCAAAGTTTGTTATTTTTATGACCTTACCTGATCCAAGATGGCCGCCAGCGGAGAACATAGTTTAACATAGGACCCTATGGGAAATGCTTTCAAAGATCTTCTCCTTTGAAACTGCTTGAACAATTTTAAACAAATTAAGTCGCAATAATCCTTGGGTGATCACCATCAAAGTTTGTGATTTTAATGACCGTACCTCATCTATGGGGAACATAGTTTAACCTTTGACCATATGGGGAGACATTCAGAGATTTCTCCTCAGAAACTACCAGGCCAATTGGAACCAAACTTAGCCACAATAGTCCCCTACAAAAAAGATGTTTTTCAGGTTCACCACTTATCCAAGATGGCCGTCAGCGGGGAACATAGTTGAACATAGGATCCTATGGGAAAACATTCAGAGATCTCTTCATCAGAAACTACTGAGCCAATTGGAACCAATTTTGGCCACAAAGGTCCTTGTGCCCTACAAAAAAATGTTTTTCAGGTGCGTGGCTTATCCAAGATGGCCGCTAGTGGGGAACATAGTTTAACATTGGACCCTATGGGAAAACATGTTCTATCAGTATGGCTGTCAATGGAATTTGTTTAAGCACCAGGTTCCAGGTGAGCGATACAGGCTCTTGAGAGCCTCTTGTTATCTTTTACTTATTTGACTTTTTGTTTCTATTATTTTTATGCCCCGCCTCAAAAGTGGAAGGGGTATATAGATTTACCCTTGTCCGTACGTAGGTATGCCCCTCTTTAAATTTTTACATTTAGGTCCATAGTTTAGTAACCTGAAGTGATATCTTGATGATATTGAATCAGTAACCTGAAGTGATATCTTGATGATATTGAATCATAACATTCAACTCTATGAGTACTACCCGTCCGATGCACCAAGAATTAGGTGTCCATGACCTACATTTCATGGTTGATTGACTTTTGGTTAAATTTTGCGTTTAGGTCTATTTCCTCTCCATTTCTCATCAACTGTAGGTCTATTTCCTCTCCATTTCTCATTAACTGTACATGATACCATTATTAAATTGCATCGTGACATTCACCTCAATGAGTAGTACCCAAAGCATTCTATGACCTACATTTCACACTTGAGTGACTTTGGTAAAATTTTGTGCTTAAGTCCATTTCTCATCAACTATACAGGGTATCATTATGATATTGCATCATAACATTCACCTTAATGAGAACTACCCAAAGCACTAACAATTGGGTGTCCATGACCTACATTTCATATTTGAGCGACTTTGGTTAAATTATGCGTTTAGGTACATTTCTCAGCAACTATACAAGTTCACTTTATAATATTGCCTCTTAATATTCACCTCTATGAGAACTACCCAAAGCATTAACAATTATGTGTCCATGACCTACGTTTCATGGTTTAGTGACTTTGGTTAAATTTTGCATTTAGATCCATTTTTCATCAACTACATGTATACTATATCTATATGATACGGATTTAAAATATTCATTAATTAATAATAATTAATGAGTACTACATAAATTAGGTGTCCATGATCTACATTTCACACTTGAGTGACTTCGGTTAAGTTTTATGTTAAGGTCCATTGCTCAGCAATTATTCATGATATCTTCATAATATTGCCATGACAGTCCAGGAATGGACCTCTTCCTTCCACTTGACATTTCGAAACTGTTGATTTGATTTGCCTAATGAATATATCGTAAGAAATTCTCAAATACTTACCAAAATTATAGCAAAGGCCATTTCTTTTCAATAGAAACCAATTAATCCATGTCTTTTAGGTTTGCAATGATAAAAAAATCTGAGAAATAAGAATAGCGTGGTAGATTAATAACGGAATCGCTATTATGACCAGTATCGTACTTGATTGTTTGTGATTGTGTGTGAAAATTGAGCTTTGCATATAAATCAACATTAGCTTGTAAAACATCAAAAAAGCATGTATGACACTTGAAAAGCATGTGAATTGTCAACTATGTCAGTGACATCACAAAATCAATTATTTAGTTGGCAAAATTGTATTTCAACATTAAATTGGGATGTACAGTCAGTGGCATATGCACATTTAAGGTGGTCATCTTCTTTTCATATTATTATTTTTCTTTTTACAGGATTGATGTGAAAGGACTTTGAATCATATTTTTAATCTACCGGTATTGATGATGAAGACGGTAGATGAGCTAGCTTGAAGAGCACAAAGCAAAATAATGGTTAAATATCTTGGAATTGATTACTTCAAGCTGGTAGTTATATATTTATTATATACAATAAATTAATATCCACATTTCCAAAAAAAAAAATTAAAAAAAATTAAAAAGCATGTAGAGATATAAAAAGGAACAAAAATACTTGATATGCAAATCACCTCAATATTAATTAAGAAACTAGAAAAATATGAGCCTAGCTCACTAATATCATACCCCCAGCTCCCCCTAAACAAAGATCAAATAATATTTTTAAATAGATACTTAATATTCTGTGAAAGTTTCATTGAATTTCATTAAGTGGTCTGGTAGGAGTTGTTGCCACAAAGTAAGTACCCTATGGCAAACAGACAGACGGAAGGACACCATAATTACTATATACCACTCACTAAAGCGTGGGTCAATAATTCTCAGAAACTCCAATTTATCATTTTTTAACACTGGGCTGGTCATTTGTCATATTATTTTTGTATTGACACCATTGATTGCCTCTAATTGTCTCCAAATTATTATACCTCCACTAAATGAGTGGGGAGTATATTAGAATACTGTTGTTCACCTGTCTGTCACTCCATCTGTTGGTGATGAGATATGGGTTGTAAGCTATTTTTTTGTCCCTCTGCACTATTAACCTTCTGTTTTATGGGACTTTGAATTTTTTAGCAATTCATAATACCGTTTTTTTTTGTGTGTGTATTACATGCACATATTTTCCCCCAGAAAGTTCCTAGTGAGAGGGGATGCGTTTTTTACATGCAGACTTCAAAAGACTATTTTTTTCTGACCAAGACTAACTTAACTTCAGACCTGAAATGACATTGGAAGTATAAAATTCATGTTGTGATCCAGATACGAAACTGTGTCTGATAATAACAAAGTTTACCTATGTTAACATGATTAGATGTGTATTTTTTTTATTGTATACAACATGTATATTCAGAGATTTCCCAGTACTCAAACATGCCAAAATTTTATCTCGATCATGTCTGCCATGTTTGTTTTGATTTGGTTAAGACAGTTTCGGTTTTCAGGGATACAAGATACTAGCAAGTGATAATGTAATTATAATTTATGAAAAAGGATAGTTTAAATAAAGTTAATTTATACATGAACCAATTATGAAGATTAATAAGGGAATATCAATTAAAATTTACCAAGGTGAATCCATATCCGCCTTTGACTTTTAAATTACGCTTTGGAGATAAAACTTCCAAATCAATATTTTTGTTTGTTTTGATTTGGTTAAGACAGTTTCGGTTTTCAGGTATACAAGATACTAGCAAGTGATTATAATTTATGAAAAAGGATAGTAAAAGTTTATTGATACATGAACCAATTATGAAGATTAATAAGGGAATATCAATTAAAAATTTACCAAGGTAAACCGTAATATAAGTATCCATACCCGCCTTTGACTTTTAAAATACGCTTTGGAGATAAAATAAAGACAGGTACAGTTATTCCTCTAAATATAAGTGAATAAAGCATCATGTATTCCATTTAATTCAGTCCACAAGGTAACTCTCGGCATCTCCAGACATTCTTGGACAACATGTTGTTGAAAATTTATGTCGTTTTTTTGCACACATGCTAGATTTTTTCTAATTCTTTTCCTTTGAGAAAGGGGGTGTGTTTTATACAACAATACATTAAATACACACTAAAATCTGGTAGTGAAAATTTTTGTCATAAACATTCTCAGTTCTTACTAAAAGCACTGATTTCAAATTTGCTATATGCAGCTTCCTACTAACTAGCTGTTTGTTGTATATGAACTTTGTCCCGCTCTGATATTAACTTCCTGTTTGATGAGACCTTGTTTTTTAGCTCACCCCATGAAGTGAGGGGGCTTATGATACCCCTAGCGTTGGCGTCCACGTCAGCATACCGTTAGGAAGAATGGTTAAAGTCCATTCCTGCTTACTGACAAGTCCCACATCAACCATATTGGTATGTATGATGCATTTAAGGATGACAACACAAATGCATGCTTTGGATGCTGTCTGTGACCTACATTTTACGCATGAGGGACTTGGTTAGGTAGAATGCTTAAAGTCCATTCCCACTTACTGACATGTCCCACATCAACCATATTGGTATGTATGATGCATTTTGGGATGACAACAACAATGCACGCTTGGGATGCTGTCTGTGACCTACATTTTATGCATGAGGGACTTGGTTAGGTAGAATGGTTTAAGTCCATTCCTGCACATTGACATGTCCCACATCAACCATATTGGTATGTATTATGTATTTTTGGAAGACAGCTGCAGTGAATGGTTTGGATGCAGTCTGAACTACATTTTATGCATGAATGAATCTTTTAATGATTATAGTCCATTCCTGTTTTCTGACATGTGCAACATGTGACAGTGCTGTACAACAAGGTGAGCTTAGCAGGCTGTGGCTGCTTTCTATCTTTTTAGCATTGTTCATGATAGTGAAAATTTTCTTCACAAAATTCTCATCACTCAGAGTTGGATTGATTTCAAAACTGCTATGCATCTTTCTACCAGTATCAATGAGTTGCGTGTGGTAAGCAATTTTTGTTCCTCTCCAGTATCAACTTCCTGTATGATAGGACTTGACAATAACAAAATTGGCTTATGCGGTGGGATTAATTTGCAAAATTCATATTTGGCACAATGACAAAATTGTTTTTTGCGGTAGGAGTCATTTTGAAAAGTCATATATGTCATTTTCTTTGTCACCTGATGATAATAAATTAATCACTTTTTTACACCTTTAGTGGTTTCAAAACGTTTTAAGTAAGTCATATTAGAATCAATATACAATCAGTTTTATTGTCCCCCGCTGCAATGGGATAGAGGGACATAGTAATGGTCTGCGTCCGTGCTTCTGTGTGTCCATGTGTCACGTTTTTCTTACACCACTGTACAGATTTTGCTGAAATTTTGTGTGATTGTTTGTCATCAACTGTAGTTGATCATATGCCGCCATTTTGATTTGACAAAATTTACAGGAGTTATGGGACTTTTTCTACTTAATGCATGCTACAGCTTAGGAACACTTTGTAGGCGCAACTCCTCGGAAACCACTGAACTGATTATGCTGAAATTTTGTTTGAACATTTGCCACCATATGTACTTGATCATATTATGCTGCCATTTTGATTCGACAAATTTTACGGGAGTTATGAAACTTTATCGACTTAATGCACACTACAACATAGGAAGACTTTGTGGACAAATCTCCTCAAAATCCAATTAAGGGATTTTGCTGAAATTTTGCTTGGCTGTTTGCCACCTAATGCAGTTGATTATATCCTGCTGCCATTTTGATTCGCAAAATTTACATGAGTTATGGGACTTTATCGACTTTACTGCAGCGGCAGGGGACACATAGCTACGCGTAGCAATCTTGTTTTGTTTACAGTATACAAGACCAAATAATATCAATCTAGAATCTGCATTTTTGCCCCTCAGAGACTCAAAATCTGATTCTCATGTTAAGACTCGAGGCTTTTCATGTCTTTGATACATGACAGTAAAGAGAAGTGAGCACTCTATATTTTTGCACAATATTGGTTGCATAATTCATTTCAAAAGGTTTCAATGTCAACTTAAAAGTCCAAAAATTACCAAACTTTCATTTTTCCAAATATGTACCTACACATCTAGATGAAATTAGATAATGTTACAGTTTAAACTGCATTTACACTGATGTTAAGATGCTGATGTCATACGATCAAACTAGTCGCCATTCAAACATTGAATACTGAATACTGAATGACAAATTATATTCCGAATTGATATAGAAGCCAAATCCTTAATAAGTAGACACAAATGAATTACTTATTACTGCTGAATAAATAGTAAAGAAATGTTTTTGTCCCGCCCGCAGCGAAAGGCGCGGAAAGCGAGACATATGTGTACAAAGTATGACAGTGACCGTGGCAGTGGCGGCGTCAACTTTCACGTTAAGTTTTTGTGATTAGGTCATTTTCTCAGTAACTGTAAGTGGTAGGTCAATGATATTTGGTATATAGGTTTGTCTTGAGTAGTACATGACAGTCTGCTATATGGTTTTGTCTGTGACCTCAATTTCACGGTCCAATGAACATGTTAAGTTTTTGTGAATAGTTAAGTTTATCAGCAAGTATTAGTGGTAGGTCAATGACCTATGGTATGTAGGTTTGTCTTAGGTAGTACATGACAGTCTGTCATATGGCTTTTGTCCTTGACCTCAATTTCATGGTCTAGTGAGCATGTTAAATGTTTGTGATTAGGTCATTTCCTCAGTGACTATAAGTGGTCTGTCAATGATATTTGATATATAGGTCGGGCTTGCCAGTTGGGTAGTACATGACAGTCTGTTATATGGCTTTTGTCCTTGACCTCAATTTTATGATCTAGTGAGCATGTCAAGTTTTTGTGATTAGCTCATTTCCTCAGTAACTATAAGTAGTAGGTCAATGATATTTGGTATATAGGTTGATTTTTGGTAGAACATGACAGTCTGCTATATGGCTTTTGTCTTTGACCTCAATTTCATGGTCCAATGAACATGTTAATTTTTTCTCAATGGATCAGTTTCTCACTAAATATTCATGGTACGTCAATGATATTTGGTAAGTTTGTTGGTCTCAAGAAGTACATGACGTTCTGTTTGTATGTGACCTCAATTTCATGGTCCAGTGAGCATGTTATGCTTCTATCCATTAGTGGTAGGTCAATGATATTTGGTATGTGGGTTTGTCTTGGGTAGTACATGACAGACTGCCATATGACTTATATCTGTGACCTCAAATTCACGGTCCAGTGATCATGTTTATTTTCCCAGTATTTATTAGTGGTAAGTCAATGATATTTGGTATATGGGATTGGTCTTGAGAAGTACATGAGACTGCCATAAGACTTATGTCTTTGACCTCAATTTCATGGTCCAGTAATCATGTTAAGTTTCCCAGTATCTATTAATGTAAGGTCAGTAATATTTGGTAAGTGGCTTTGTATAAGATGGAACATGACAGCCTGCTATTTGACTTGACCTTGGCCTCATTTTCAGGGTTTAGTAACATGTTTTGTTTTTCAGTATCTATTAGTGGTAGGTCACTAATACTTGGCATTTTGGTATTGGTGGGACAGCCTGCTATACTGCTTTTGTCAATTACCCTAATTTCACAGTCTAGTGAACATATTATGTTTTTTCCGATTTAAGTCAGTTTGAGTTTTCACATCAATTTTGGGACCAAGTAGGGACGGGCGAGACATCATTTAGGGACCTCTCTTGTTTTTTTTTTCATTTTCAATCCTGTTTAAAACTATTAGAACACCAAATGCCACTTCTTAAAAAATATGTTTGCAAATGTTTAATAAAAAATTTATTTTTTGTTCTTCTGTTTTTACAGGCTTTAAGCCAAAAGCAACAGTTTCTTAATCAGGCATTGATAGCTGTTCCAGATCATTTAGAGGTTGTAGATCTTTACACACACTGTGGCAAATTAGGAAACGAAAGATACAGACATCCATGGAAAAGAGGTATATAATTTTCCCTATCTTTTGGAATTCAAGGATGGTCTTGAAAGAACAAAAGTATAAAGGTAACATTTCCTTAAGACTGTTATCAATTAGTGAACCAAATACCCCGACATCTTTTTTTTTGTGTCGCCTGCTGTAAGCAGAGTTGACACTTAGGGATTACTATCCGTCGTCGTCGTCGTCCTGCGTTGTCGTCGTCCCGACAGTTTTTTAATCCACAACTCCTTCAAAACCACTTGTTGGATTCCTACCAAACTTTCAGGATATGTTGTTTAACTGGTGTAGTTGTGCACCTGATACTTAGAATTTTGATTTTACAAATTTTAGAAGTTCACAGAGCCAAAATTGCTCATTTGATAATCTGGTTTGTTAATCCCCAATTCCATCACAACTATAAGTCAGATTCCAAACAAACTTGCAGGATATGTTGTTCACCAGATGTAGGTGTGCATATGATACTTAAAATTTTGATTTTGCAGTTTTAGAGGTTCACTGAGCCAGAATAGCTCATTTGTTAATTCTGTTTGTTTATGAGGAACCCCTTCAAAACTGTAAATCATATTCCAACCAGCCTATCAGAATACATTGATTACTTGATATAGTTGTGCACCCGATATTTAAAATTTTGATTTTACAGATTTTAGAGGTTAACAGAGCCAAAATAGCTCATTTGTTAATGAGGTTTTTTAATCTTCGACTCCTTCACAACCAGTGATTTTTCTAGCGCTCGTCACTTTCGTATTTTACGAAACAGATTTCAAAATGACGAAAGTTTTCTGAACCACTTTCGTCACTTAAATTTCTTCATTGTAAATTTTTTCTCATTAAAATATTAAGAAATTATATTCAGTGTCATACTTATGACAAGTTTACAACCCCAAGCCAATTAATAAATCACAAAGGTGATGTTGTTACAGGTAAATTGCGAATCCGATAATTACAGGTAATCAACTATACAGTACATGTAGTTGTCAAATCACCAATCAGGTACAATCATTAAATATAATTTAATTATCAGGAAGCCATGAAATGATAATATTTTAAGTTATTTTGCTTAAAGCAGAATATTTTGCCGGTCCTACTTTCGTTTCTATCCACAACATTCCGATTGCGCATGTGCATAGATAAACGGCTTACAGGTGTAGAAATAAATTACTCCCAATATATAAGACCAATGTCTCATTCCCAATTTAAATTAAATAAATTTCCAACAAATTCTGTTGCTTTGTGCAGCCTTTCCAATTTTATATGGATTGAAATACTGGTACATAGTTGTTTCCGACTCTGTTCAAAATTACAACTTCTTTGTGATTTCCTCTCAACTTTCATTTTGCTATTGAAGAGAATATTCAAACTAAATTTTGACGTAAAACATAACCTCTGATAATAAACATGAAATTTATTCCAAAGAATTGCTTACATAAGCTCAACAACAAAGCAGAATGCTGATAATATTCGTTGCTATGATACACAGCATACAAAATGAGCATCAATTAAAAGGGGGAGGGGGATACTTGTACTTAGTTTAACCTGTAAAAAAATGAACACAATTCGATTGAAAAATTCTCTTTATATTCCAAATTAATTTCATTCTATATATTTCTCTATCAAAAGTTGATGTTCAAATGAAAACTAGCTATTTGAAGGAGCTCATTACAAGTGTATAAATAGATCTCAAAAGTTACATGATCTGAAATGTTCCTATATATCTTCCCTTTTGTATTGCTTTAGTCTTTATCTGTAAAACATAGATAGAGCTTTAAAAAGTGACTGTCGCTCTCCGCAAAAGTGACTAAAGCTTTCAAAATCCTAGAATAAACCCTGTTCACAACTGTCTGTCAGATTCCAACCTAATTTTCAGTATATGTTGTATAAACAGATCTGGTTATGCACATTATACTTAGATTTTTTTACCAATTCTAGAGGTTTGCCAAGCCACTAAGCTCATATGTTAAATCATATTGTTAATCTGCAAGTCCTTAAAACTGTAATTCATATTCTTAACCAAATTTGCAGGATATGTTTTTCTCCTAATCTAGACATGCACATTATAAGTAAAATTTTAATTTTGCACATTTTAGAGCTTCACTGGACCAAAAATGGCTCTTCTGTAGTGCAGGCGACACAAGTGTTCCATGGAACACCCATCAATTTTTTAATATGAAAAAGAAAGGAAATGGGGTATATGTCAAGCAGACAACATCCCATCTCCGGGTTAAAACGACCCAAAACAATGCATCTAGGGGTCACCGTATCTTCAACACAGTGAGGAACCTCACACCATATAGCAAGCCCTAAATGGCCCAAAAAAATAAATCAATCAATGGATACAAACCACATCCAATTACCCAAATATTAAGAAACTAAAATTTTATAGGAAGACGAGGACAAGCCAATGACCAACATATTCCTGACTTGGGACAGGCACAGAAATTGCAGTTGGGTTAAACTCATTTTCTTGGATCCAAACCCTCCCCTTATGTATGGTGAAGGCTAAAAAATAAATACGGTACACAAAAAGGTCACTCACAGTAAAAGTCAAAGTAGAAAAAAGTCCAACTCATCAAGACGAATACCTTTACAATGAAGTACATAAAACATGAACACAATATACATGGGTACTGTCCTGACAAATGCTTGCAGTTACTGACAGCTAGCTAAGGACATAATTTCTGTTCAAATTGTTATTTGAAGACTATAAAAAAATCACAACATCCAAAGTATTCATTTCAAACACAGAGTAGAAATACTTATTTTATCAAATGATAATACACAATCTGCATTAAAAAATAGTTTGTTTGAAGTATACTGCACGTATTTAATGCACAATATTGATTTATGGCGGATTTCCTGGATCATTAACTTATTATACAAATGTATTTGCAATTCATCAATGAACATACCAATATCCCTCTATTAACACTCAAAGGAACTCTTCCAAACTCCTGTCCTTTGTTTGATTATCAAACAATCAAAATCCTATAGAATTCTATTGTATACCAATTTGTCATCACTGGAGTATCAACGAAATTGATTTTTACTGCCTGAAGTAACCACTTCAGGCAGTACAAATTAGTATACAATAGAATTCTGTAGAACAGATGAATACCGGTAATTGATTGGCAGTCAAAAGACTGGAGTTTTGAAGGATTCCTAAAGGTGTTACCAGAAGAATATAGGTATATTCATTAATGAATTGCAAATAAAATACGTTAATGATCCAGGAAATTGCCACAAGAAATAACAAAATACAAAAGTTACTTTAAATTTACTATTTGCATATGGCCATTTCATAGAAGTACATGTAATAACAAATATGGCATACAACAGAAATTCAAAACATTTCATAGTTCGAAACTTTTGATACTGCCCATGTAGAAGACTCACTGCCCATACAGAATTAACAATCTATAGTAGTTGTGTCGGAAGAACAAAAGTTCCATTGTAATATGTCTTACAAAAAGATGAAATTCTCCAGCTGAACAAATAGTATTTGCACTTAACAGAATAAACTTTTACTAAAATTTGTTCCAAAAGGTAGAATTGTAATGCCAATGTTTATAATATTTCTTCCAAAGGAACTTTTGTTAGGCAGAAGAAATATAGGTTTACAGTTGCATATAAGATTCTGCTGACTTGGTTTTATATATGCAAAATAGCATTTGCAAGTGTTCACAAGGTTAGTTCAAAGAAATTCAAGCTTTAGTTATTCACACTAGCAAGTGTGAACATTTTCGGTTAAAAGAGGTAACAGTTATTATATTCATGATATTCACATGTGAGTTATTTGTTAATAATTTGAACATAGAAGTTTGTATTGTTCACATTAGCATTTTGTTAGAAAACATCCAAATCATTATAGAGCTTCATGTACTGGGTATATTTGCAAAATAGGAGTTAGCTTTAAAAATATTTCAAGAAAATTCAATTTGGAAGGAAATCTGAATTGCCCTGCAGGGATAAAGTAAAAATCTATTTTCTGAACTTCAAATGTATTTCATATCTGTTTTCTAGCTTCCTGTGATATTGGATTTTTAAATATTGAAAGAAGCAAGTATTCAACTTTTGAATTGAGTGTTCCTGTTATCAGAGGATTAGATGGAGTAGAAAAATATGACTGGTAACTTATAATGAGAAAAGAAATGAATATATACATGAAGTTTAATATACACAGAATATGATACAAAAAGACAGCACTTTTATACTGAAATCACTAGGATTAAGGTGTCTCAGTGGTATTATTCTGCCATTTTTGTTTTATACTTGTTGATTTAAGTTTCATGCATATAGAAATTTAACAAAATAATTACTTAAAATGTAAATTAAGTTCCAAAGTATTTGAAATTTCTATTCCTTATCCATTTTACAACATTTTCATTGCAAAAAGTGGAACTAAAACACTTGTGCTTTAAATCTGTAGCTGGATGTACAGAACACAGAAATTAAGCAAGGGAGGTAATTCGAAATAAAGAATTCCATATAGATATCACTGGAGAAATTAGCATTTCAAAGTTTATCTCGCTTATTTCAACGGTGACCCCTAAATTTTTTTTTTTATATGCACACAATATATTGAGTTTAAAATGCATACAAAGTTTTAACAAAATCTATAAAAGATTTTGAAATTTATCCACTCATATAAGGCCATACAAAATTAATTGATTGGTTCTCTGGCCATTTTTCATTAAAATTGATAAGAGAGAGAGGTGATTTTTTTAAATCTTTTTATGTGCTAAAAAATAGATGAGGCAGCTTTTTACATCGTAAAAACCACCAAAAATGTAGTGAGGGAGGTGATTTTTTTTATTTTTATTTTATTGAAATGGTTAAAAATAGGGTCAATGAGGGGCTTTTTTCAAGACTCCAACTAGATGAGGGAGGGCCTGAGAACCAATAAATTTTTTTCATGGCCATAGTTATTTTCCTTATCATTTCTATGTAAAATCCTTAAATTTTCAGTTTCAGTTTTTTATCCCTTCGCCCAACGAAGTTGGGGAGGGGATATAGCATCTCGCCCGTCCGTCCGTTCGTCCCACCTCAGGTTAAAGTTTGCGTTAAGGTAGGGACTCCAAGCATTTTGGTCATTTTATTGGAATTTCATCATTTTTCTCATAATCTGTGAAGCAAATGCATTTTATTTTGACATAGTGTTTTAAAATGAATATTATTCATGTGTTTATTTTGAAACTAGTATAAAATAAACCAGTTAAAAAAGTTTTTCAGGTTTTGTCACTAGTATAGATGAAAATTATTTAGAATATATGTGATTCTACCTTGCAAAAAACAAGATACAAACTCAAGTAAAAAATGGCACCATTTTTTTTTCAAAGCAGACATTTTTCAGTAAAAAAGAAACGATGAGCCAGGCATGTATTGTTTTTTATATGGGTATCATTAGAGAAAATAAGACTTTTGGTACATGCTATATAGTTTTTCTTGTATATTTGATGTAAATTGGTTGATATTTTGGAAAATATGGTCAAGGGTAATTTTGGGTCGAAAAATGAAATCTTGCAATTTTTCTAAATGGAAATGTTATACAAAATGACATTTTAACTGTAGTATACAAAGATATTTGTGTTTAATTGTTGAAATGATGTTACTTTCTGCAAGTAGGTTACTGATTAATCTTCGTGTGACAAATATGGTTTGTACCACAAACCATCGAAAAAGGCAGTCCCTGCACAAAATTTGAAAAAATGCAATTTTATGAAAAAACACAATATTTCAGATGGAAATGAAATGATGAGCTGGCATTTAAAAATGTACAATATGACTTATTTTATACAAATTAGTACATGTATATTGTCATGTTATATTTTTCTTAATTTTTATTTTTAGTTTTTTTGTCTGATTGAAGCCAAGACGGGATGGTTAATTTCACATTTTTTTTCGAAATTTGGCCATTTTTGCTTCCCAGCCATTTTCAGAAACAGATAATTCAAAATATATTAGACTGATTCCTATGCATTTTATATTTTTGTAATCACTAGAGTACTGTCATTAAGGATTTAAATAACCACCATGTTGTAATATACTTAAGTACCCGAAATTGGCAGCCAAAAATGGCTCCAAAGGCTATTTTGACGATGGAAAATGGGCCCCAAGGCCTATTTTGACCAGATTTTTAAAGTCTTAAGATATCATACACTATTTTTAAATAATTTATGTAGAAGAACTATTGTTATTCTTTTAATTTACAAAAAATCATAGTATATGGTGAAAAAATACAGATTATATTGCTGTCCAAAGTTGGGTCCGCTACTACCGTGGACCTTGGTGCCATTCAAAAAATGACTAAGTCCATCATATTTTTTGGCATTTTCAGTTGCATATTTCTCAGAGTTAAAATATCTTAAAAATAATAAATTTTGGTATTTCTTATCTTTGGGCATAAGTTAACAAAGTTTTACCAATAATATGTGTCTATCAACAATAACAACCACATATTTTTATGTTGAAATTGGGTTCATTTACCGATGACATCATTGGACGAAGACTTTTTCCAAATTTTGCCCCCTTTTTTGTCAACTTGGAATTATTGTAACTTTTTTAATTCTCTACCGATTTTCAATCTGTTTGTTGCATTTTGTTTCTTATTTTATGCTCTTTTCTACTGTATTATTTACAATAATTAGTACTGATTGCATATTTTTCTCTTGGAGTCCCTAGTTAAGGTTCATATCTGAGGAACTACATGTGGCACATCAATCATTCTTGCTCAGTGGATGTGTCTTGGAGAGTGATGCTCCTTCAGATGATAATTGGGTCATTTTGACCTACATTTCATGCTTCAATGAATCCGGTTAAAGTTTGTGTTAAGGTTCATATCTGAGAATCTACATGTGGCACATCAACCATCTTTGGTCAGTGGATGTGTCATGCAGAGTGATGCTGCTTCGGATGATGATTTGGTCACCCTGACCTACATTTCATGCTTCAATGACTCAGGTGAAAGTTTGCGTTAAGGTTCAGATCTGAGAAACTACATGTGGCACAGCAATCATCTTTGGTCAGTAGATGTGTCTTGGAGAGTCATGCTGCTTCAAATGATGATTGGGTCACTCTGACCTACATTTTATGCTTCAATGACTCAGGTTAAAGTTTGTATCAATGTTCATATCTGAGAAACTACATGTGGCACATCAATCATTCTTGCTCAGTGGATGTGTCTTGGAGAGTGATGCTCCTTCAGATGATAATTGGGTCATTGTGACCTACATTTTATGCTTCAATGACTCAGGTTAAAGTTTGCATTAAGGTTCATATCTGAGAATCTACATGTGGCACATCAATTATCTTTGGTCAGTGGGTGCGGATTGGAGAGTGATGCTGATTTAGACGATAATTGGGTCACTCTGACCTACATTTTATGCTTCAGTGACTCTGGTTAAAGTTTGTGTTAAGGTTCATATCTGAGAAACTACATGTGGCACATCAATCATTCTTGCTCAGTGGATGTGTCTTGGAGAGTGATGCTCCTTCAGATGATAATTGGGTCATTTTGACCTACATTTTATGCTTCAATGACTCAGGTTAAAGTTTGCATTAAGGTTTATATCTGAGAAACTACATGTGGAACATCAACCATCTTTGGTTAGTTGATGTATTTTGGAGAGTGTTGTTGCTTCAGATGATAATTGGGTCACTCTGACCTACATTTTATGCTTCAATGACTTGGGTTAAAGTTTGCATTAATGTTCATGTATGAGATACCCTATGTGTTACATCAATCTTCTGTGGTCAGTGGATGCGTCTTCGAGAGTCTTGCAGCTTCAGATGATTAATTAGGTCACTTTGACCTACATTTTACACTTGACTGACTTTGGTTAAGGTTTCCATTAATGTTTATATCTGAGATACTACACGTTACACATAATCTTACTGTTCAGTGGATGTACCTTCGACATTCATCTTTACATCTTTAGATTATATAAGGGTTATTATTTCTTAACAGCGGGCGAGGGGATTAGCTGTCTTTTGCGACTGCTCCCACTTCTAGTTCACTTATAAGCACAGTAACCCCCAAATTTTATTTTATATTTTGAATAATAATACAATTATGTCTCTACACAGAAAATTTCACAAAATTCTATAACAAGAAATTAATACCCTGCAGACACCTTAAGTATATTGAGCATGTGCATTGCACTTACATTATAAGTATAAGACTACTAACTTGACCAGGAAAATCTGGATGCTGTTTATGTTTAGAAGTTATTTCCAACAATCATACAAATATTTGTATTATACCTTTCCAACTCCCAAGTATGGAAATCCATTCCAGATATTTCCTAAGTAGGTAGATAATGTTGGAACATATTTAACCTATTTTCCTTGATCTGGTTAGGAATTTTCAGAAATTTGTAATACATTTTGATGATAGGTGAGAAACACCTTTAATTGCAAATTTAAACAGTAAATATTGCTAAGATCAACCAAGTGGCAAAAGTAAAACTGAACCATAGTTAAAATTTTCATCCCAAGCTTGCATTCCAAAGAGGACCTGCAGTTGTTATAAAGACAACATTGTATTCAATTGTTACAATTACCGTTTGATATGTATATTCTGTGTAGTCTTTTCATGGTAATTAGTCAAAAACAAAATGTTAGCTTGGTTGTAAATCTTGTTTTCGATTAAGTGAAAGTTTTTCCATTTGGTTGATCCTTGCAGTAAGTGTGATTGATTTTAGAAACAGGACATTTCTCTGAAATACCAAGAGATTAAGTACAGGATGTTTTTCAAAAAACGTGAAAGAGGCAAGGCATCCCTTAAAAGTGTATTGCAGGGGCAGGACACCATCTAAAAAATGGAATGACAGTTTGGATTATATCAACAGAAAAATACCAAAGCAACATACTGAAGAGGGAAATTTGAAACTAAAGACAACATCGAGATGATACACACCTTGTATCATTTTACACAGGCTATAGGTACCAGGACTGGTTTTTTGGTTAAGATTTTTATGGAATCTATCATTAGTGTATGGTGGTTCCAGTGTATAGCTACTTAGTAGCTATGAATTTGATCCACATACACTAATGGTAACTGTCATTGAAATTTGAAGTGAAAGCCAGTTCTGGTACCTATATCCTGTGTATGATGATACACAGTGATATAAAGATTTAGACAACATAAACAACAAGAACAAAACAAACAGAAGAATTGCCACTGAAAATAAATCGCTAAAAGTGTTTACACCTGATTACTGTTTTATCATAAATTTTCCTTATAATAAAGCCATCCAAATTTATTCTATCTAACTTAAGCCATTCTCATTTATTCTATCTAACTTTTGTCTTTGCCTAGTTTATATATCCAATATAATATATTTAATTCAATGTATTGCCAAATCACCAAACAGTTAAACTTACTAAAACGAAAATATGAATTACCTGGTATAACCAAATCCTGTAGAAACCAAACCTCATAGACATTCAGTTCAGATATTTAAGAATCAGTACAAATAAAACATGTCTAATGTAAACATCCATGAAAACCTATCATTAGGGTTCTGTAATTGTTTTAGAAGGTATCATTGTATAAAGTAAATAGTCCTGATTTACATGTATATATTTACTGTATAAATCTAAACAGTTAAAAACAATGGTAAAAGTTAAAGCTGTGCTTTGATTATTTGATTACTTGCTCTGTTTTAATTAAGTTGGTCTGATTTTGTATGGTTAAATTAATATTTTGATAGTGATTTAGAAGATGAAGACCTTGGATACTTTGATCTAAATGATTTTGTTCCAAGCTCAAATCCAGATTCTCCCATAGCAAATGATTTTCAACACATGGAAAACTCAACTTGTGTGTTGGAAACACACAGGAAATTTGACTTGGATGATGGTTTGTATTGATGTTAAAAACTTCTAAATTTACACTTTTGGAAGCCTTTGACTAATTGTGTTAATTATGATCAATCTGTATTTATTGTTTTATACACATTCTTTGATAAGTTTTAAAAATTGCTTCTTCCTATTTCAAAAACATCTGATGGATCAGTTTAGATCTACAGTTGCTCAGGTGTTACCATTTTACTTTTACTAATACAAACTAATGCACAAATCTCAGGTAAATTGAATGGTTGCACCTGAGCATCTGTAGATTGATTGATTGAGCTGTTTCAGAAATTGTTAGAAACACTTTTTTAGAACTGAGTGGGGAATGAGCATTTAAACAATGACCAAGGTCATAGTGGATCCACTGTAATATGAGAACATTAAAAATAAACAATTCTAAATTTAGCAATATTATCTTTTAATAGATTTTTTAAAAGATGTGCGAAACCACATTCAAGTTTAAGGAAAAAATGCTTTATACTGTAGAATTTGCTGGATGCATTGAAGAAAATACATTATCACAGTCAATAATTGGATTGATGTCAATTCCAATAGCCAAAACTTTCTTTAATTTGCACCAGTTTATTCAAATCTCAATGCCTGAAGCTTGACAGTTATAATGCCCGCAATATTGATTTGCAGTACATGTAGTAAATGTCACCACAATGATAGAGCTCAAGCCATTTATATTTTTTAGTCAACTTTAGTGTTGTATGCTCATAAAACTGCTGACTCCTTTAACAAAACTATACTTTAAAAACCTTAGAAAAAGTGGAGTAAATAAGACAAATAAACAGCCTTATGCATTTTTTCTATGGAAAGTTTAGATGAAGAAGATATTTGTTAAATGAAATATATTGGTCTTATATTATTTTTCAATTAATATTGTAGGTAAATTTAACCATATTGAAGAACCACTTGAACAAGATCTGTTTACATCATTGAAACAAAATTTGCCATCATTGAAATGCCTTACAGAGAGATTACATCAAAATCAAATCAAAGACCCATTTTCAGCAAGGGCTATAAACAGCATTGAAAATAAAGATTGTTTAAGGTATGCTATCTGACTGTTTTATTTTTCACAAGAATTATTTCTGGAATCAAAGGTTAGCAAGGTGTTAATCCAATGAAACCTAAATTCTAAAATCATTTCTAGTTTCAATTTCATGCTTTTCAAATTTTGATAGCAACAAGTAGATCATATGCAAAAGTGATACATGTATTTCTTTTGACCAGATTCTATCAAGATTCACAGTGATATGAAAACCAGGAATGTTTAATGTGCATACATTAATATAATTTTATTAAGACTGATTGACTTTAATGCGGCAATGTATTTCATATACAGTTGTTTCATGCCTCTGAAGGAAGCAGCAAAAACTATTTTCCTGAGATGATGTAAATGAATTGTGAACTTTTACCTGGGGCCAGAGGCCAAAGGAAACAGTTTGCAAGCCATTTCCAGCATCAAGGGACAAAAGGTTTTGCTATTTCCTGGAAATGAACAAGAAATACATGTTTTATTAACTTACAAAATGAGTAGGATTAGAATGAATGATGTCACTCTGTGTAGTTATTTTGGGCATAAAACAGTTTGGCTAGACATTAGGTATCAGTCAACTGTACTACCCAAAGTTAAAATTTTCATGGAAATAGTTTAAGATGTTGCATGTAGAAAAATTTTAACTATGAGTTAATAAATGTAGATTATTACATGGCATTTTTCATAGCACGCCCTTTATCAGCCCGAGAGCCGTCAGGCTCGAGGGATAATATATGACCGAGGGCTGATGAAGAACGTGATATGAAAAATGACATGTAATGATGTTTATGTCTCGCCTGCGACGAAAGTCGCTGAAAGCGAGACATAGGTGCGAGACATAGGCGGAGGCAACGGCGGCGGCATAAACTTTCTTAAAAAATTAATAACCTTTAAAAGTATATTACTTATATGCAAGGTAGCTTATGGTGTAAGCTTTCCAGCATCACATGTTTCAGATGACCTTGACCTTGTCTTCATGGTTCAATGACTTCATAAAAATTCATGAAAATTGCGACATAGTTTCACATTTAAGTTGATTTCTCTGGATTTGTAATACATAGATCCATTTTATTAGGTATATTGATGTATCTTAGTAGGTGCATGCTAGTCTGCCACTTGTCATTTGGCCTCGACCTCATTTGCACGGTTCAGTGACTTTGTAAATTTTGCAACATAGTTTTACATTCAAGTCAATTTCTGAGACACTGCAATGTATAGACATACTATATTTTGTCTATTGCTACATCTAGGCGGGTGCGTGCCAGTCTGATTCATGTCATGTAGCCTTGACCTCAGATTTATGGTTCATTGACTTTGATCACTTTCCTACTAGAATACTTATTTCTCTGTAACTAGAACACCTAGATTCATCATATTTGATATATTGCTACATCTAGGCGGGTGCATGCCAGTCTGACACCTGTCATATTGCCTTGACCTCAATTTCATGGTTCATTGACTTTGAAAATTTCTTTGCTTTAACACTTATTTCTCTGTAGCTATGATGCCTAGAGTCATCATATTTAGTCTATTGCTACATCTAGGTGGGTGCATGCCAGTCTTACACCTGTCATGTAGCCTTGACCTCAATTTCATGGTTCACTGACTTTGATTATTTCTCTTTAACTAGAACACTTACAGTCATCATATTTTGTCTAATGCTGCATCAAGGTAGGCACATGCTAGTCTGACACGTAGCCTTGACCTCAATTTAATGGTTCATTGACTTTGTTCATTTCTCTTTAACTAGAACCCTTACAGGCATCATATTTTGTGTAATGCTACATAAAGGTAGGCACATGCCAGTCTAACACCTGTCATGTAGGCTTGACCTCAATTTCATGGTTCATTGACTCTGAACATTTCTTTACTTTTTACTTACTGGTATGGCGCTGTTGTCGGTGTCGTTGTTGTCGTCGTCGTTGTCGTTGGCATTGTCGTTGTCGTCGTCTGTAGACACTTTTGTTTTTGGGCAATAACTTAAGTATCAGTTGACCAATCCTTATGAAATTTTACCAAAGTGTTCCTTGGCACAAAAGGAAGGCTGGGGTGGGTTTTGGTCATTTTGGCCCCTCCCGTTTTCAAAAGGGGGCCAAAAAGGGCAAAATTGAGTGGTTTCAGCTATTCGGCTCTAGAATATTTATTATTTATTGGATTTTGATGGGGTTTCTTTCAGTGTATTCCTAATTAAATTTCCTTTCAGCTACATGTCAACAGATTTTACGTGGTATGTACCGTTCACGAGATAAATGGGGCCCAAAAGGAGCAATTTTCAAGAATTTCTTTTTTTTTAATTTTTGGTCCAATTTTTATGCAGTTTTTAGCTCACCTGGCCTAAAGGCCATGTGAGCTTTTGCCATCACTTGGCATCCGTCGTCGTCCGTCATCCGTCGTCCGTCCGTAAACTTTCACATATTTGCTATCTCCTC